>JAWPHD010006015.1:0-151981 GCA_037043455.1 Cyrtodaria siliqua
AAGTTCATACACTTGTAGTATATGCGGTATACTTCACTGGTTTAGTACGCTCACCAAGGTTACGTCTTATAAACCCCATGGTCCTGTTGAGCTTGGCTACTGTATAATTGATTTGGTGCTTCCGTGTGACGTTTTCGTTAAAAGCTTCTCCAAGTTACTTCAAGTGTGTGGCCATGTAGTTGATAGGAATGAGTTGATTAGCGGACTTGTTTGTTGTGGCTCTGATAACTGTACATATAAACTGGGTGAAATTTCATTCGCCAGTCTTCTTCCCATTTCTCTAGAGCTGATAGTCTTTCTGAAGTAGTAGTGATACTCTGGGTACCAATCCGTATGTGTAAGCGTCTACACAAATTGTTATCTTATATGTTATGTTATATTAGAATATCAAGTAACTTTATTTAAATAAGATAATATGTACTGGGTATTTCGAACTGTATTCTATTATCATAAAGCCTTAATTGCAACCCGACAAACATGGACTTGATGCCATCTTGCTAGATACAGTTATCCGTTGTGAACCCAGCTTCATGAATATATTCATGATGTTTTAACATTTTAGTTGTATGCATTTTAATACAGTAACCCCTGCTTTAGCCCATACAGCCTGTTGTTGCAGTAAATAAAACTAGGGTTTTGAATACACAGGACCCTGGTTCCAGCCTTACTGGCGCCAGTAAATTTCATCTGTGTATTCCTGGGCAAGTCAATTGCCCTTACCCTCATCCGACGGATGGGGACGTATACCGTGCGGGCTGGTGTATCACATTTTTCTTCTCCGATCACGTTGAAGAAGCAAATGATTCTTTTCATTAGTAGAAGTAGGGCAGGTTCCTATATTCCCATGTATCCTTTCCATCCCTCCCTCACCCCTCTCTCTCTCTCTCTCTCTCTCTTTCTCTCTCTCTCTCTCTCTCTCTCTCTCTCTCTCTCTCTCTCTCTCTCTCTCTGGGGTGGCTCTAAATAACCTTATATGATGTGTTGATGCAACATTAAACAACATTTAATTATGTTTCTTTAAGAGTGCTCATTGAAAAGTCTCACCCACAAAATAAAGAGTAAAGCTATGCATCTTCACAACATATTTTGGAGTAAATAATCGTACTGAGATCAATGATGACCTTTTTAAGGCAATACAAGTCTTTGCCATTGTTGGCATTGTTACCCCTACATTAGCAACCAACCTTGTTTTTTAGGTAACTGTCATTCATGTTGCACTTGTGTGCAAAAACGGAGTTGATACGTACTAACAGTCCCAATCCTAGATTAAATCCTTACTATAAATCAAGAACGAAGGACATCGCAACCTATATTATGATACATATATTAATCAGGTGCTATTGTAACAACTGCACCAACACTAACGAATAGTTGGCACAGTAAGTGGTTAGTACAGTGGTCTGGGTATTACCTTTGAACTTCCTCGTCGATCTGTTTTGAGCATTGACACAACATGCATAATAGTTGTACATTTCATATGCAAAATTCTTCATTGTGATTTATACGGATGGGGTTAATTCAGGTGTTACAATCCTTAAACTGTATATATATTGCTATTAAAAAGCTTCGAAATTGACATCTTATTAGATTTTATGTTGCAATTTGCATTGTTTTACTTTTAATACATGTCTTTATATGTAATACAGAATCCAAATGTTTAATCATAATAAGCATTAAAATAGCGCATACATCTAAATATAAAAGACTGAATTAAATGTTATGAAAAGCGTAAACCGCACATTTCTAGAATCCATCGGATTGTTTGTGTCGTTTGTGCAATAAATGTCTATATCAGACTATTTTAATAATATTGATGTTGCAGTTACTGTGAGAAAGGCTTCTACTTCCAGTTCAACGTGTATCAATAAACAAATATATGCAATGCCTTGAACGATTGAACGTTGCAAAGTACATCAATGCATCTTTTCTAAAAACACTACGTCATATAGTAATATCATTTAAATCATCGTAGAAAGGTTGGAAATTTGTGATTCTTATAAGTTTACACATATAATGAAAACAATATCGATTAAACTAAATGCATAAAAAATGCGTCAATAGTGGATCAATACCGCCTTGGAACGGTCAGTGGCACAAAAGGCCGATGGGGGTTTAAACCAGGTTCTAGGGTGCACCAAACCTCACACTTACCCTACCGTCAACCCAATAAAACGGGACAGTGTAAATAAAGAAATCCCCGCCATGAACTATTCTCTAACCAACAAGGCAGCATTAATAGGCAACATAATTAAAACACAAAGATGCTCGTGTATATAAATAACAAAAAACAATAGCCTAGAAAGCCACAAAGAAGGTACTCATTGACTTGGCAGAAGCCAGAGGAACAAGAGAATAAACCATTGAGGGCACGGCAAGACAAGACTGCAGACAAACATCCAACGTCAACGTCCTTTTGGGCTTTAGTTAGACGTCCTCATAGGGTCCGCAGCCTGTCTGGTCATCGCACAATTAAAGAGGAAGGCATAGTGGCGAACTGTAAATGGGTCCACCACCAAGCATGCAGTGCGTTGCCAAATGATAGGGTCATAACCTATTTTGATAAACCTTTTAACAAGTTTAACAAAGATAGTATGAAAGTGATCATGGCCAAGGATCTTACTAAGTTTGTAAATCACGTCAGCATAGAAGTACAAGTTTGTATAGTCCTTGTCGCAGAACTTTTTGCATTTATCATGTTCAACGATTTCCAAATTTCTCATTTCATACTCTTTCTATAGGAACATTGAACACTTATTTAATTACTAGATGTAATTAAAATACTAAAACACAAACTTTTATGAGTAATATGTATTTCTATCCAAACCATGACAGTTCAATGTATTCTATTAACGTGTTTACCCCTAAAAAAACTTATCAAATATCATTAACATATGTATCTCACATTATTATCCACCGCGGAAAGAGAGGGAATATGTTAAATGTAGGCGTATGTGCGTCCATGTTTCCGTGTGTTCGTCCGACACACATTCCATTCATTTATGGTGTTGCTGAAGAAGTTTGCAACGCTTTCATGTAAATAGTAAAATATGAAATATAGTACCATTTTTTTCATATTGACAGTAACTGTAAGTTTATTCTGTATATTAATATCTAAAAAAAACACAAACAGATTTTGTTTCAAACTCCTTCTACAAAATATGATATGATCAGAATTGTCCAACATTTTTTCCAGCAGCTGTGCTGCAATTTCTTGTTATCACATAACATTGCAATCAAATTAGTAAAAAACAATTTAGATGTACATAGAACCGCCACGACGTCAGACACACTTTAGCGCCAACACGTCATAACATATGTGACCTCGTTACGTCGCGTATCACACATAACATTGCGTATAAAAGAGTTCGTGTTTTACCTCTTTACAAAATAGCAGTTTACGCCAACTTTTTAACAAACCAACAACAATGTTTTGTATAACATGCATTATTTTTATAAGCTGTCACAAATAATAAGTTTATGACTCAGATCTGGGTGAATTTATAATAAATAAAATAGTTTCAGTTAATAAACTTGCGTAGTGTTACAGGTTTAACTCAACCAGTCAAAATCGTTCCAGGTTGTATGACACGTGTGTCATACAATAGAATATTAAATGGGTGTTCGACACTGCTAACAAGGGAAGTTATGTGATAAATATGTTACTTATGCTAATTCAAATTTGTTTTATATTGCAGGTTGGTGGGGTAAGTTTCGTTTATGTCTACACTGTTATATAGCATTTTATTAATTGTCTGTGTTTGGACTTGGCTCCTCAAACTTGTTTGTGTTTTCATAGCTTGTTATTTTAATACATCCACGTATTTAACTATTTTGGTATTTATGTTTAAGTAAAGAAGAACATATTAATTTAAACTGTAGGTTTGATATTACATCTTTGAACATAAAGAGTGAAGAGACGTACATGTTCACAGATAATGCCCGATATATCAACAGTCAAATTTCTATTGGCTCTAAGTACATTTATAATGGCAACATACACTGAACGACACTTATACCTACTCCAGTTAAACTTTATTTTATATTTTTAAATGAAATGTACAACTCCTCTCATACAACTGATTAATTCATTTCGAGCTGAAATTCGATACACATCTCTCGAGATAAATTTGATATCGTCAACCTCCCACTCTATCGAATATGAAGAAATAGCCAGCAGCGAAAGTGACAGCGACTGGCTGTTTGATACTTCCAAAAAATGTACTGCTACTTCCATTCAGGATTCCAGTGTTGATGCAGACACTCCGTGGAAACGTAGAAAATAAGGATCAGGTATTAACACGATGTAGTCATCATTTCTATATATGCTTACAGTAAATATAATCCAGTTGGTGGTATGTGATCGCTAACGGTGACTGTTTACTGTAATTGTTGCATATATAAAATATCACTTTTCCTGTTGTTATCTGTAGCTTATTTCAGTTTCAAGTTACATTAAGATTACCATTTTCAGTCTATAATTATTAATCCCTATTTCTTTACATTAACATAATGGATCATCGTACATCTGAGTACGATTATGATCCTACTATGAATATAACCTGTAGTGACAATACCTCGGGTTTGACATTTTCTGCCATGTACGACGATACTTTCGCTGAGCATAATTATGCAAATTTAAAAAAACACCCTTCCCCTGCCATTGCTTTGCATGATCATGACTACACACAGGCTATGTCACATCTTACCCATGCCAATGCTTTTGCTGAGCATAATTATTCGAAGAAACATCCTTCCCATGACATTGCTTTGCATGATCATGACTACACACAGGCTATGTCACATCTTACCCATGCCAATGCTTTTGCTGGGCATAATTATTCTAAGAAGCATCCTTCCCATGACATTGCTTTGCATAATCATGATTACACACAGACTGTAATGCATAATTATGTAAATGATGCAACACATTCTGACACGCCCATTTCTGACTCTGAGCAAAATACTTTCAGTGAGTATGATTGCACAAATGTTACAATGCATTCTGATACCACCAATGCTTTGGACGGTAATAATAATGCAAAATTTCAAAAAAAATGGTGCCCCACCTCTGCTGTTGATATGCATACATTTGCAAATGATGCAGTTATTGGAACCAATGATAATCATGCATTCAGTCAACCTGCCTTGGATGCCTGTTCCGATACGTCAATTGTGACATATTCCGACACTGCAAATGCGCCACCTAACCTTCTCAAAAAATGTCCGGAAGTACACGTATTCCCCCATCACATGGCAATGTTTCTGCACAAATATGCCACTGCTCTCCTGTTGAAGCTGCAAAGTACTTCAGTATTCCAGAAACTATTTTGCCTCCTTGTAAACAGTTATCGATGGATGTTACATGCGCATGTACTGCCTTTGATGACGTTTTACGTAGCTGCAACCGATATGCACAAAATTCAATTGGGGATGGAAATTGCTATTTCCGCTGTCTCAGATTACACTTCTTTGGTGTGGAAGACTTTCATATTCCTATAAGGCACGGGGTTGTTTCTTTTATGTTAGAACATTTAAATATTTTTTCTCCTGATATTCAGCTAATTCCTAGAAGACAGTCAGTTCAGCAGTACATGTCAAATATGTTTCGTACTGACGCATCATTGCTGTCTTGGGCCACTGACATTGAAATCGAAGCAATTGCAACTTGGCTGAAAACTCCAATTTTTGTACTTAGTCGTTTCGGTCAAACCATGTCCTGGCAAAGATTTCTTCCAAGATTTACTGTTGCATCAACTGTCACTTCTGCAAGTCCATACATTACCTTGCTAAACACAGATTCACATTACATGTTGGTGAGGCCAATACATTTTGCCTGCAATTGTTTGTGTGAACCTCCTATGCTCGCAATAAATGGTCAGTCGGACACAATTTGCATAGATGAAGACTCCCTTCTGCCTTCCAAAAAGAGAAAATTGTGTCTCCCAAACACAGATGAGTATTCCATTTTCAACGATCCAGTCTCAGAAGAAATTGTCGGTAGTAGCCGTTCTATCCCTACTGAAGCAGTACTTAACAATACCAAAACAGGTCGTAAACTAAAATCGGATGTCAAAGTCAGCAGTGATAAGCCAGGTGCTAAGTTCCTCACTGCCATACAAGAGGGTCCATGCAACATATGTCAGTCATGTCAGAAGTTATACTACTCATCTAGTATTAAACGTTATGAAATGAAGGAACAGTGGATACCTTTGTTGCAAGACTTAGTGAATCTTGAGCAATCTAGTATTGTTCTGTGTGCAAGGTGCTATACCTCTTTCAAACAAAATAAAATACCCCCTTTGTGCATTTTAAATCAGCTACAAGTTTCAAAAATTCCGGAAGAGTTACAAAACCTGAATGTGGCTGAACAAAAAATGATTTCTTTAGCACATGTATATATGAAAGTAGTAATTCTTCCACATGGGCAAAAAGCTATGAATGGTCAAGTTATAAACTTTCCGTATGATGTACAGGAGTAGGTAGACCAGTTTTCACACCATGGTTTGGTACTTGTGAGAATTGATAGTCAAAAGGAAGGTACCATCCCAAAAGAGTTCATAGTAGATACAGATAAAATACTGACAGCTCTTACTTGGCTAAAGTCCCACAATATTATCTACTCTAAGATCACCATTCCTACATTTTCTACAAAACAAAGTTTACCTCCAGTGATCACCATTTCTTCTGATGCACAGGATTTGAGTGACGTACAAACTGGTACCAATGATGGTTGGCAGCCAGAATGCTCTGTTATACAAAAAGATCCTGTTTTACCAAAGATAGATTACAGTAAATTTGTTGACGACCGCCACATTCCAGTTCATACTATCCAGCGCAACACAAATACTCCGTTAAACATGTTTTCTGACTCTTATCTGGAAGAAATGGCATTTCCCTCCTTATTTCCTGACGGTAAAAATGGCCTCCGAACGCCGAGAAAATTGCGATTGACTGTTTTGCAATATTTCCAATCAAGGCTACTGTCCTGTGATAATCGTTGGCAGTCCAATTTCCCATATTTGTTTTGGGCTACAAATCTCACTGAAAAAGAGAAGTTGTCTGAAGGCATCAACATAGCCGCTAGAATTCGCAGCTAAAAAAAAACAAAAAGACCCAGAGATCTTACTGCGGGCAATGTTAAAGAGACTTTTCAGGAAAATCCTGATTACCCAGAGCACTTCTTTGGATTTATGAAAGGTGTAAGAGGCTCTGCTGCTTATTGGAATGCTGCAAAGTTAGATTTGTTAGCATTAATCAAAGCTAAAGGTCCAATGACCTTCTTTCTTACACTCTCTGCAAATGACATGAACTGGGATGACCTGATGTCTGTACTGCTGCAACAAACAGGACAGCCAAATTCGCCTCATGATGTCGTCAAATTAAAAAAGCAACAAAAGACAGCACTCATGATAGCCAATCCAATCACAACTGCCAGACACTTTTGCAGAAGAGTTCATCATCTCATCCACTCGTATATATTGTCCGATGAACGCCCAATAGGTGAAATCACAGATTATTTTTGGCGGATCGAGTTCCAGATGCGTGGCTCTCCTCATTTGCATTCACTGTGGTGGGTACAAGATGCTCCAAATCTTGATACAGAACAGGGAAGGGTTGATGCCCCAGCTTTCATTGACAAGTACATCTCAACTGAAATCTCTCAGGATGACTCATTCATGAGAAAAAGAGTGGAAGCACTTCAGCGACATAAACACACTCATACCTGCCATATATATGAGAAACAAAACCAAACATGTAAATTTGAATTCCCACAGAAGGTATCTCCAAAGACCGTATTGAAAGATATTGTTGAAATGAAAAACAGTTCTCACTGTTATACCATCAAACGTGCTCCAGGTGCAGAAAATGTTAATGCTTACAATAAAAACATCTTGCGTGTCTGGAATGCTAACATGGATATACAACTTGTAGGCAGTGCCCATGGAGCAGCCAAGTATGTTTGTTCATACATATGTAAGGCTGAAAGTGAAGAGGTTGGAAAATCCCGAAGAGAAGCTGTGTCTAACTTACCACCTGATGCTTCTACAAAGAAACACCTCAACACTATTGGAAATGTTTTTCTAACTCATAGGCAATTAAGTGCACAAGAAGCTGCATTTAATATGTGTGGCTTACCATTACGTGGGTCGTCCAAGGCATCCATTTTACTTAATGCTCGGCCTGAAAAGGAGCGCATTAGGCTACTAAAGCCGAAACTCGAACTTGGAAATCTAGAAAATGATAGCACAGATATATTTAGTTCAAATGTCTTTGAACGATATAAATGCAGACCTGAAACAGTAGCTTTTGAATGTATGACATTAGCTCATTTTGCCACATGGTACTCCTCAAGTAAGGAAAGTAAGAGTAAAAATGCAATTAAATTGCAGGATGGAACTGGTTTTGTCACAAAACGCAAGAGTGAGTTAGTTCTTAGAACACCCAAATTTACTGCAGAGCAAGATGGGGACACATACTATTTCTCCTTTCTCATACTGTACCTACCATGGCGTAATGAGATTGACCTTCTTCGAGGCTTTTCTACAGCAGAAGAAGCTTTTCACAGCTGTCATCAGCTTCTTCAACAGCCAGATAGCCATAAACATGCTGAAGCAATTGAAAGAGCAATTAATCAAATTCAAGCTCTGGATGATAGTGTATTTCGCAATTACATAGCTCCCGTTGTTGCTCCCAACACTGAGGCCTATGATAATGACATTCCAGATGCCGAACATTTTATTAAGGGAAGACCCCGACAACATCAATTTCTTTGACTTCCCAGATGATATCCTTCAGAAAGATTTAAGTGACAAAGAACACAACTTTGCACTTGATACTGAAGCTTCTGGTGAGGAGGATGACAAGGAACTAAACCATATTACTTTCTCCAGGCTTACTGATCTGCAGTATAACAATCTCATTCATGACCTCAATGTTGAGGAGTTACAGGCCTTTCAAATTGTTAAAAAGTACTTTAAACAACTAAACATTTACAAACAAGGTGAAACAAATGACAAACCAGAACCTATTCGTCTATTTATAATTGTTCCTGGTGGAACTGGAAAGTCGCACTTAATAAATTTGTTACATGAGCTTATCACGCGATCATCTCTTGATATTTTGACAAAAGACTCCCCAGCTATTGTCGTTACGGCACCAACTGGTGTTGCTGCTTTCAATGTTCGTGGTGTTACTATACATCGTGCACTTAATCTTCCTGTTCAACATGGACCATCTCCAAAATATACTCCCTTGAAAGGCGAACAATTGGCACTAATGCGAAAACAGTGGAGAAACACCAATACTATCATCATTGATGAAATAAGTATGGTGTCTTACGAAACTTTCGTTCACATTCATCGGCGTTTAAATGACATAAAATGCGTTGATGATGATTGTTTCTTTGGCGATTTAAACGTCATTGCACTTGGCGACTTCTATCAATTACCTCCTGTGTCACCAGGTCACTTTGTTTTCTCAGGGGCCTGTGAAAAAACACATTTGTGGAAAGATCTTTTCACACTCGTTGAGCTTGTGCAGAACATGAGACAAAAAAATGATCGTGTATATGCAGCTTTGTTACTTCGTGTGCGAACAGCGACACACACAAACGATGACATTAATCTTTTAAAAACACGTCTGTCACATGGCTTTCCAGATGATGACACATTTGAAAATGCGCTTCGTCTTTTCCCAATCCTAAAAAGTTGCGACCGCTACAATCAACATAGGTTACATACCCTTTCACATGTTTGTGTAACATATACCATATTAGCTAAGCATGCTTTTGTGGAGGTTACAAATGGCAAAGCATTGTTTAAGGGAAATTCAGTTCCACCTGAGTACATACCAGATGATGACAGACAGTGTGCTGGCCTCACAAAGGAACTAAACCTTTGCGTAGGTTCTGTTGTATTGCTCAGGAGGAACATAAATACATCTGAGGGTCTCGTGAATGGTGCTAGAGGAATAGTTACGGGCTTCATATGGAAGGACGGTGTATGTCCGACAAATCCAACTGATGGGTGCATGCCTCAGAAAATTTTAGTCAGATTCTTTGACTCAAATGTAGGAAATATAAGTAATAGTGAGTCGAACACAAATGCAGTTGCAATAGAGCCTATTACTGCTGAATTATATGCCAAGCGTAAGGCTGTCTTGGTTCGTACACAATTCCCATTAACGCTGGCATGGGCAGCAAGTATTCATAAAAGTTAAGGTGTTACACTTGACCAAGCTGTCCTTGACATTGATAAAGATGTCTTTAGCCCTGGCTAACATATGTCGCTCTAAGCAGAGTTAAAAATTTAGAGGGCCTGGTTTTGCTTGCTCTCGAGGAAGGTGCAATCGCTTGCAGTCCAGTTGTTGCAAATGAAATGGACCGACTACGTGCCAAGGGAAATAACTGCATAACTTCACAGCTTAATAATAGCTGTGATTTGTGCGAAGAATGTAAGTAGAAATCAAAATAGTTTGTCATGATAAGTAGAAAGATAAACATTGTGACATTGAAAATATTGTTTCTATTATATCATAATATAATTGTAACATTTCTGTTTTTAAATATTGATATATGAAAAGTATAGGTGCTATATCTATCGTATAAACTTTATCTTTTCAGAAAGCAACTACAAGCAGCAGGTGGACAGCGGACCAGTTCAAAGCAACCGTTCAACAGGCCGTAAGTTTATTCTGTAAATTAATATCTAAAAAAAACACAAACAGATTTTGTTTCAAACTCCTTCTACAAAATATGATATGATCAGAATTGTCCAACATTTTTTCCAGCAGCTGTGCTGCAATTTCTTGTTATCACATAACATTGCAATCAAATTAGTAAAAAACAATTTAGATGTACATAGAACCGCCACGACGTCAGACACACTTTAGCGCCAACACGTCATAACATATGTGACCTCGTTACGTCGCGTATCACACATAACATTGCGTATAAAAGAGTTCGTGTTTTACCTCTTTACAAAATAGCAGTTTACGCCAACTTTTTAACAAACCAACAACAATGTTTTGTATAACATGCATTATTTTTATAAGCTGTCACAAATAATAAGTTTATGACTCAGATCTGGGTGAATTTATAATAAATAAAATAGTTTCAGTTAATAAACTTGCGTAGTGTTACAGGTTTAACTCAACCAGTCAAAATCGTTCCAGGTTGTATGACACGTGTGTCATACAATAGAATATTAAATGGGTGTTCGACACTGCTAACAAGGGAAGTTATGTGATAAATATGTTACTTATGCTAATTCAAATTTGTTTTATATTGCAGGTTGGTGGGGTAAGTTTCGTTTATGTCTACACTGTTATATAGCATTTTATTAATTGTCTGTGTTTGCACTTGGCTCCTCAAACTTGTTTGTGTTTTCATAGCTTGTTATTTTTTAATACATCCACGTATTTAACTATTTTGGTATTTATGTTTAAGTAAAGAAGAACATATTAATTTAAACTGTAGGTTTGATATTACATCTATGAACATAAAGAGTGAAGAGACGTACATGTTCACAGATAATGCCCGATATATCAACAGTCAAATTTCTATTGGCTCTAAGTACATTTATAATGGCAACATACACTGAACGACACTTATACCTACTCCAGTTAAACTTTATTTTATATTTTTAAATGAAATGTACAACTCCTCTCATACACTTGTTTATGTTCCCTAATATTTTTAGGGGAGCATATAGCTGCTATTATGTCCGTCCGTCCTTCCGTCCGTCAGTCCGGTTTTCTTGTCCGGTCAACTTCATAGGAAGTACCAGTGTGACGTCTTGCAGCGCATATTGTCAGGGTGTTCCGGTTGATTGATTTTGAGGGAGTTAAATGACTTTAAAGACTATTGTTACTGGTAAAATGTAACAAGAAATGAAGCAAAACCAGCAACAATTATTTTTTAAAAATACAATCAACAAATCTTTATAATCCAATATAAGAATAAAGTTAAAATAATATTGTCTTATAATCCAATATAAGAATAAAGTTAAAATAATATTGTCAAGTCTCCATTTAATCTAATTTCATTTCAAGGCTTTCATGTGTTTTTAAATTACAATAGTCCAAATAATCCAATGTCACTTTTATAAATGAGGTCAATAATGTTTATCCTCTCACAATATATTTTTAGTTCACAACATCCACTTATTTCACTTTATGTTCAATGTGTAGTAACTTCTCAAATACTGAACCAGATACTCAACTTTAAATACTGATTACTGAAAACAACAACAACAAACCCAAAAGGCTGTATTTATACTGTCACAGAATGCTATAGAGCATTTTGAATATTGTAATAAAATGAACAAGTTATTCTTGAAAACCTGTACAGTCATATGCTGCCCCATAGAAGGTCATAGAACTTTAGAATGCTTTAGAATATTCCAATAACCGTAAATGAGTCATATGATGTAAACAATCAACATTATATCTACTCATCTAGAATCTACAATGCTACTAACATGACTAATTATAACTGAATAACATGTTTACACTATATGTGATATAAAGGTAACACGATCATTTATAATCCATATTGGTGTCCACCACGTTTTGGTGAGACATGCTGTACAGAGCGATTTCTAAAAGCATACACTATTATGCCTGACTTTTGACGAATTTCGCACTGATGTTTCGTGGCAAGATCAATATGTTCAAATATTGAACATTTAATTACAGTATATAGTATTGTTGCCGACTACTCAATGCGACAGCACTGTATTTGCATAGATCCGAAACATTCCAATGTTCTTTCAACGAGTCAAGTCATCATTCTAAAATATTGATATCAATGAACCGCAACATGTTACGGCTGTCAAACCGTAAAACCAAAACAGGACAAGTTCGTACAAATGTGAATTGTTTGCATTTAAAGTCATCAGTGACATACGAGGGGTGATCGAAATATAATGAGACTGATCTTATAGCTCAAAAAGTATAGGAATATCCAAATGAAACTTACGACAAAATGAAGCACACACGTTATTTTGCAAACACTACAAATGCCAATATATGTGTATTGAACATTACAGAGTTACAAAGGTTCGTGGGAGGTACCTGATACAGGAGAGGTGCAGTCTCTAAATGACGTACGACGTCAAGTTCGTGAGTTTGACGTTGTATAATCCTAACGTTTTTCGAAGTACTCTCCCGTACACGAGACACACTTGTTTTGTCGCTGAATCCACTGGTCAAACATGCCTTTATATCACTGGGCAGCTAGGCCTGAAACAATGATTTGTACTACATAGGACAACTCATTGAATGACTTAAATCTGTTACCTTTCAATGCCGACTTAACTACCGGAAAAAAATAGGGGCGAGGTCTGGACTATATGGGGGATGTTCTACAGTTTCAAAGCCTAGCAGAATAATTTCCAGTTGTGTTGATTTCGCCAAGTGTACAGGAGAATTATCCTGGTGTAATAACACGCGTTCAAGTTCGATCCCCGTTCTCTTCCGTGACAGTTTTCGCAGTAGATCATCTGCCTGCGTGGAACCTGGAATAGAAAACAACAGATCACGCTTTAATAACGACTTACCGACTAGTCATAAAGCTTTATAATTTACAAATCGTTCTTAATGTAGATATAATTATGTGTTACTTAAGCTCAAAATAAAATATATTATTATTTAAAAAAAGTCTTATTTTATAGCCTACATTAGACCCGTCGGCACGGCATACTGAAGGATCATTTCATTTTTAACAACGCAGAATATATACATCCGCTAACACGCCGAGTCACAGACTCGAGCCTCCTTTGTTGGGAATGAGGATGGCGTTTTCCATTGACGAGACTGCTCTTTAGTTTCTGGGTCATATAGACACAACCTCGTCTCGTCTGTCGTTCCGATTCTCTTGAGGAATTCATTTCCGTCTCTGCGATACCGCTGTAAGAACTTTCTAGAGGCCCTAACACGGCTGATTTTGTTCTCATTGGCAAGCAAATGAGGAATCCAGCTGGCACTTACTTTGTGCATAATAATTTTATTTTATACAAATGCGTTATTAAAACCTTATATACAGGTTCCGTAACTAAACCCAGTCTGATCGCATATGTCTCTGATCGTTACACGTCGATTACCATAGACAACGTCTTTAATCGTTTCAATTAACGTTATGTTGATTATCGTCTTTCTTCCGCGCCCCTCGTTATTTTTCTAAAGTGTTTCGTCGAATAAACTTGTGATTATGTTTGCTAAATCCACTGGGAGGAGGAGTAATTAATGTGAACAATTTTATTTTGTGGAGTACTATTGAAGTACTAATTTTAACAAATATTCTGATATGGTTATGGCATTATTTTAGAATAAACGTTGTATTTGCATGAAACTATGATTCATAAATATTAATTATAAATTGAAAGTTGCCCGGACTACAACTCTGTAGTGTTACTACTTACTGGTCCTTTGGGATCATCAGGCCCAATATATGTGTGTTTAAAGTAGAATATCGCTTAAGCCGGTGCTAGACGGCGTGAGATGTGTTTCACTTTACATTACCTCTCATTAACAGACTCAATAAAACCAAGTCTGCTACTTTTACCTCGTGTTTGTGTTTGTTGCTGCCAGGAGGTTCCCTTTTCAGTGTTTATTTACATTTTTGCAATCATATTATATTAATTAAGTTATTATAATAATTCAAAGAAAGTAATGTTTACCTATTAAAAACTGCTGACGTTCCTTCACTAATAATACATTTAAACATTTCTAGAATAACGAAGGAAAAATGAAAACTTAAAATATAATTCAAGAATATGCACGCAGGTTTAAAGTCAAAATAATACTATAATAATAAATCGAGATGTAAATTTGATGTTTGATACAAACTTCAATGTACCCGTGTGTCCCTTTAAAGGCTGGCTGTTTGTATTCTGGTTTATTCGTTAGATGTTATATGTGATAATAACACTATTTTTTTCTTTTTCGTTTAATGCCCTTGACATTTAAATAATGTATCATAATGAAACTATGATTCTAACTCTGTTTAAAATATATGCTTGAACGGCGGATCTGACCGTGCTATTGCCAACCCCGAATCTTTAAGTTGTTATAACAACGGAAAACATATTTAAATACTTTTTCAAATCGATTTTAAAATTGATAGAATATCGTGTTGCTCCATCTTGGCCTAGTATTATTCTTTTCGAGAGAGAGAGAGAGAGAGAGAGAGAGAGAGAGAGAGAGAGAGAGGCAAAGGGAGAGAGAGAGATTTAAATATACATATACTGGTGTTTGCTTACTTCAATTTCGAATAGGTGGTTCTGAGCATTGTTTAATTTGGATATGTTGTGAATGATCTTTGAAGTACTTTCATTTTCGATTTATAAATAGGTTCTCAATAGACTTTAAAAAGTGAAGAGTCATATGTCCCTTGACTTAAAAATCCCAGGGGTCAAAATTGAAATGTCAAAAGTCAAATATAAATCAAAACAAATCGTAGCGCCGTTTTATAAAACATCCTTTAATAACTTTAATTTTAGTGAATCCTGTAAATATTTTATTGCCAAGAAAGGTGTGCAAGGATGTACATTTCAACTTAAACAAGAGGTCAATGACCTTGAAGCTCTACTGATAAATTTTGATAGCTAGATCAGCATTCCTGTGAAGTTTCATAAAAATCTGTCAAGTAGTTTCGGAGGAGTAGTCGCTACAAGTTGAAGTTTTTACTATATATCTCTAGGTAAACAAAGATGGCCACTGGCAGCCATGTTTAATGTCGAATCAAAATAATTTTCGACAAGGATCAATATCTTGTCATGCTGGTCATTTCAGAAAAAGTCCCATATCAATATCACTTACAGTTTTCAAAAAGTAGTCGCTACAAACTTGTTTTTAAAAATCTATGTTTAGCCGTGGTGGCCATCTTGAATATCCGGGCGACCTGATATTCATCAAGAGCAACATTCCTTTGAAGTTTCATGAAAATCCGCCAAGTAGTTTCAGAGGAGTAGTCGCTACAAATATTTACTATACAAACTCTATGTAAACAAAGATGGTCACTTGGCCATGTTTGAAGTCGCATCGAAATAAATTTCGACAAGGATCAACATCATGATCAAGAAGTAGACGCTACAAATTTATTTATTTTAAATCTGTTTTTAGCCATGGCGGCCATCTTGAATTTTCAGCCAGCCTCAATTTTTTCTAGGATCAACTAGACATCAAGAGCAACATTCCTGTAAAGTGTCATGAATATCCGTCAAGTAGTTTCAGAGAAGTAGTCGCTACAAGTGTTTACTATATAAATCTATGTAAACAAAAATGGCCACTGGCAGCCATGTTTCGCTTCGAATCAAAATAATGTTCGACTAGGCTCAACATCATGTCATGCTCATCATTTTAGAAAAAGTCCCATATCAATTTCACATATAGTTTTCAAGAAATAGTCGCTACAAACTTATTTTTTAAAAATCCATTTTTAGCTGTGGCGGCCATCTTGAATTTCCGGCCAGCCTGAAATTTATCTAGGATCAATAAGACATCAAGAGCAACATTCCTGTAAAGTTTCATGAAAATCCGTTTCAGAGGAGTAGTCGCTACAATTGTTTACTATATAACTCTATATAAACAAAGATGGCCACTGGCAGCCATGTTTAACGTCGAATCAAAACAATTTATGGAAATGACCAAAACCATGTCATGCTGATTATTTTAGAAAAAGTCCCATATCAATATCACTTATAGTTTTCAAGAAGTAGTCGATACAAACTTGTATTTTAAAAATCTATGTTTAGCTTTGGCAGCTATCTCGGATTTTACATCAATATGAATGTTTGCTAAAATCAACTAGACTTCATGATCAACATTTCTGTAAAGTTTCATGAATATCCATCCAGTAGTTTCAGAGGAGTAGTTGCTACAAAAAAAAGTTTACGGACGGACAGAAAGACAGACAGACGGACAGACGGACGATGGACGCCGCACCACGGCATGAGCTCTGCTGATCTCTGATCAGTCGAGCTAAAAACTACTATTCCATTTTACAATAATGTCTCATTATGTCAAAGATTCAAAGTTATGTAAGGCTGTTTAATAAATTGGGGTCAACATTTGTTAATATTATTAGGTTATTGGTGGTATTATATATTATAAGTTATTGGTGTTGTTAAAAAACAAAACATCTTCGTGTAAAATTGTACTAAACTTTTCGACCAAAACTGCCAAATAAATATTGTTTCTGATATTATGTTCACATCAATAGTGTTGAATTACTGTCATCTATTATATCATTGACATTGTTCATGCCTATAATATGCATTTGGATGAACATTTCAATATACTAGTATTCATTATTTGGCTAAGTGCAATTTCATCTTTTTGCCTTATAGAATGTTGTATTTCCATTCTGTCATTTGTTTGCCTTGAATTTCTTGTGTTTTCGTTCTGTCTCTTGTTCTGTATTCTTTTCGCCCTGACATAGCGAAAAAAAAATGGCAGAAATCAGCCACCATGTATATGATAATATATGATATTGATTTTTTTAGTTTTTGAAGTAGGCGGCAAATCTGTGTGTTTTTACCTAGCAATTATATTATTCATTGACGAATCCAGGATTTGAAATTAAAAAAAGGAAACATTCTCAGACCCATTTCGACCGGGTAACTTTAGGCAAATTTAAGGGGATGCACAATTGTTCCATTTGTGTGTGTGTGTGTGTTAGGGAAGGAGTGTAGCGGGAGAATACAGGGTGAAGGGTGTCACACGTTACATTATTATGTCAACGTTCGCGTTGTGGGAATACATGTAGTTTAATAAAAAAATGAACTGTTTCTGAATTAAATACCAGTCCTTTTGAATTTCCAATCCATGTGTCATCATTGTCCCTTATATAATGTTGATAAAATAAATAGAACGAACTTAAATTATAACAATAGTTAGTTTCTATAGTCGTATCTAGTATGTATCTCGAATCTGCACACACACATGAGAATGACCCAAGCATACGTCTTGTAACATTTTTTGAAAACAAAAAAACACGTTGGAAAATTCCATGCACAAATAATAGGTCAGTGGTCAAGGTCGCCATGACCTTATATTACACATAGTCTTCGAAACTATCTCTTCTAAACTCATGTAACTTTATGCCTAGCGCTAGGTGAGAGTAGGACGCCTTTTGGGTTTTCAAGGCCCCCTCTGGCCATTTGCTTCTTTCGCAACCACTTTTTCCAAATAAAACATATTGCAGCTAAATAGGAGATATTGGAGCTAAAATTGATTTATAAATATAGTATAATGCTATTTCATTCATTATTGTTTACGTATTTTTAAACATGACCATGGTGAACATAAATTGATTAGTTACATACGTAATAATTCCTTTAAAATGTCTTACATAATTCTAACATCAGATTTTGTCCTAAATAAAACATAAATAGTAATATTACCACTGTATTTAAATGTCGGTATATTTTTTCTACGATTTACTTATTAATATGGTATTTTTTCAGTTTTAAGATACATATATAAGAGTACAAAATCGTATATAATTAATATATCAGCATAATCAATAGCAGATTTTGTGTTTCCTTTCAACTATAATCAAAGCCTAAGGCATATATACTTGACACCAAATGTGTGTATTTCACACCTTCATCTACACGAAGTTCCGAGACAAGCGCTGTCTACTGAGCATGGACACATTTGATATCGATTTCAATGAAATTTCTGTGAACTTATTTTAATCACTCGCGATGTCTGCCTGGGTAGAACCAATACTAAGCAATTGTAGATAAAGTGGTGTCTTGCTTGCTCAGGGACACAGCACATGTTGCCATGGCGGGGATCGAACTCACGAGCTTTCGATCATGATTCCAACGATCTAGCATTAGACCACAGCGCTCCAGCGCCTGGCAGAGTTGTTGAGGATGCAATTTTGTAATTATTTGTAGATGCATTAATGGGCATAAACCGACTGGATACACGACATTATATTCATAGGAGATGTTTTACCTTTCTTCAATCACAATCGCCAAAGTTATGTATTAGAGTATGGCCACTTTTATTATTTTGTTTTAGTTGGTTCCAGAGTGATCCCTGTTTTAATATCAGTAGGTCAAAAGTCATGTTTGCCATGACCTTATTCTGAAATAAATGATTGCCAGACTTTTTACGGAAATACCATTTCGCGCGAAAACTGCGAAACCATAACATCCACACTTATGAAACTGAACGGTATATTGTCATTGATAAATGGTGGAAGCAATTTGTTTTTGGATCTTTCCTCATAATTCAGCAAATCCACCATGTTTCGTAATTATACTAAAGTTTCACAGGAAAGTAATACCACTAGTATTAGATTGCATTATATGCAAATTAATATGATCTACCATAACGTATGAATATTTAGTGCTAATTATTATTTGAGATTCTGCTATACGACCTTCGCCTGTCCCGCATTATCGGCAAAATAATATTCCATGATCATTCCATAAATAAACAAAAGGAATTGAACTGAAATATACAAGGGAGGAAACTATATCACGTATTTTTTTGCAGTACAGTGCGGACCTACGATGCCATTGCGTTCGGACGCTGTGGTTTCTCTCATTTTTTAATATTTCATAACACCCATTTCATAATGATTTAAACATTGAAGTACTAAACTGTCACTCTGGTACGTGCATACATAGCTTCATACATCATAGGTATATTGTATATCTGTCTATTGTCTGTGCTGATTCTAACGCCAGAATATCTCCATCATAAAGAACTCCTTGCATTCACTCTCGGAAATACAACGTTTCCCCAGTGGTAATCCGAGACTTATCTGACCTTACAAGTCTTTTTTTGTGTCGTTTTAGGGTTAGACGGACCCCTATAGTGAAATCGGGTGGTGGGATAACTGAAAAACACAGTCAAACACGTTCAACAGTGTTTTCGGCGTCGGGTCGATTTTTTACGATAATTTAGCCTAACAAATCAACGCGGGGCTAGAGATCTGAATGATACCAAGTATCATTACCGTTCATGAACAGTCTAATCTAACAGTGTCTGCACTATTTTTAATATATTAACCACGTTCGGCGATTTCAACATTCCTCCTTTCATACACTTGTTTATGTTCCATGATATTTTTAGGGGAGCATATATATGCTATTATGTCCGTCCGTCCATCCTTCCGTCCGTCAGTCCTGTTTTCTAGTCCGCTCAGCTTCATAGGAAGTATCAGTGTGATGTCTAGTTGCGCATATTGTCAGGGTGTTCCGGTTGATTGATTATGAGGGAGTAACAGGACTTTAAAGTTGTTCGAATCTAAGGTTTGTTTGCCCAACTCCTCCTCTTACATGTATCATCCGATGTTCATGCAACTTCATGGAAAATATCAATATGATTCTAGTAGCGAATAGTGTCAAGACGTTCCGGTTAAAGGATTGTTGACGGAGTTACGGGATTTTGAAGTTGTTTGAATCTTAATCTTGTCCGCTCAACTACTCACATGTTTTTCATCTGATTTGAAAGGAACTTTATAGGACTTAGCAGTATGCCAAACAGTAGAACATATTGCGATAATGAGAAAAATATTCAACACATTTATATAAAACTTTACATGGAGGTAGAGGGAAATAATGGTATTATGAACGTTATTTCATTTTGTTGATTTGACAAAACATATGGTTGCTATGGCAACGGATATAGTAAAAATACAGAAACTATATGGATCTTTTGATAACAAAAGAAACGTTTAAGGTAATTTAATGAAAATGTGTGAGTCGGTAAAGGTTAATGTGGAGATTATGCAAATTATTTTGTTTTTTTAATATGTCTAACATTGTCGTTAATATGACAGCAGACATTGTAAAACAAATGCACAAGTTACAGTTACTAAAAATATACTAAAATGTTTTCCGCTCAAAAACTTTAGTTAGGAATGAGATATTGAAATGAAACTTTATTAGTAGGTAGCTTATATAAACAGAAAGCTTGGAATTGCATGTGGGATCAATGGGGACAAGGTCAATGTCAGTGTTACTAAAAATAGAAAAAAAATGTTTTCCGCTTAATTGTAGTTAGGAATGAGATATTGGAATTAAACTTTATGTGTAGGTAGTTTGTATAAAGAAAGCTTGGGATTTCATTTGGGGCCACTGGGTCAAGGTCAAGGTCACTGTTACTAAAAATAATACAAATAGTGTCCACTCAATACTTTACGTAGGAATGAGATACTGTTATCAAACTTTATGGGTAGGTGTCTTATTTGAAAAGGAAGCTTGGATTTGCATTTGGGGTCACTGGGTTTAAGTTCAAGTTCATTGTTACTATTATTATAAAAGCTGACTTTATTTGCTGTATTTATGTCTTTTTTGTTCTAAAGGAATAGGACCTCAAATTGTTATAGGTGTCAATATAAATACGACTATAACCGTCAACGGGTGTTTCAGTTTCATTTTCAATGTGCTTACTATGAAGCACTAGGCCCCATGCTCCATACGATTTAATTATTGTTCATGCCAAGCTTTCGCCTTGAAAACTCGAGGCTAGTTTTGTTGTGTAAATCATTATTATTATTCTATATGATGCTTTAAGTCTCTAAATGATGCTTGTGTTGTGATCGACGTACACATGAATTATATGTACACCTGTTACATGTAACAATATAAACCCAATTTATAATTAATATTTATGATTTAGCAAAAACAACCAGCCGAGGCGTCGACATTTCCAGACCAAACGTTTTCATAAACAATGGTAACACGCGGCTAAATGTAATGCAAATACACAATTCATATGAACCTGATGCAAAACGCCATTTATTTATTTCATACCGATAATCTTTTTTTTTAAATTGTCTCTTGGAGGTAAGATGTGCATGTTTTCAATATACATATTGTAGCAACATAGCATACATATATATTAAAACTACAAAATAAATTATAACATCATTATTTCTTTACACATTAAATGCTTTAACATTTCTATATTTAAAGTGACACATGCAAATTATGATTGTTTTAAAGCTCGAAGAGTCCTCGGTGTTTATTTTGACATAACTACAAATCAGTAGTGCTATTACTTACTCCTTTGGGATCATCAGGCCCAGTCTAAGTGGCTTTAAGGTAGAATATCGCTTAAGCTGGTGCTAGGACGTGTGAGAGGTGTTGCACTATACATTACCTCTCATGAAGAGACTCAATAAAACAGAGTCTGCTACTTTTATCTATTGTCTGTGTTTGTTTCTTCCAAGGGATCCACTTTTCAGTATTTATTGACATTCACTCTAGCGTTGGTTTAGTGCTGTGTGGCGGCCATACAAAGTAGCCCGGGTTTCAAATCTGTAGTGTTACTACTTACTGGTCCTTTGGGATCATCAGGCCCAATATATGTGTGTTTAAAGTAGAATATCGCTTAAGCCGGTGCTAGGCGGCGTGAGATGTGTTTCACTTTACATTACCTCTCATGAACAGACTCAATAAAACCGAGTCTGCTACTTTTACCTCGTGTTTGTGTTTGTTGCTTCCAGGAGGTTCCCTTTTCAGTATTTATTTACATTTTTGCAATCATATTATATGAATTAAGTTATTATAATAATTCAAAGAAAGTAATGTTTATCTATTAAAAACTGCTGACGTTTCTTCACTAATAATACATTTAAACATTTCTAGAATAACGAAGGAAAAATGAAAACTTAAAATATAATTCAAGAATATGCACGCAGGTTTAAAGTCAAAATAATACTATAATAATAAATCGAGATGTAAATTTGATGTTTGATACAAACTTCAATGTACCCGTGTGTCCCTTTAAAGGCTGGCTGTTTGTATTCTGGTTTATTCGTTAGATGTTATATGTGATAATAACACTATTTTTTTCTTTTTCGTTTAAAGCCCTTGACAATTAAATAATGTGTCATAATGAAACTATGATTCTAACTCTGCTTAAAATATATGCTTGAACGGCGGATCTGACCGTGCTATTGCTAACCCCGAATCTTTAAGTTGTTATAACAACGGAAAACATATTTAAATACTTTTTCAAATCGATTTTAAAATTGATAGAATATCGTGTTGCTCCATCTTGGCCTAGTATTATTCTTGCGGAGAGAGCGAGATATATGGAGAGAGAGAGAGAGAGAGAGAGAGAGATTGAGACAAAGGGAGAGAGAGAGATTTAAATATACATATACTGGTGTTTTCTTACTTCAATTTCGAATAGGTGGTTCTGAGCATTGTTTAATTTGGATATGTTGTCTGCTATTTAATTTAGTATTTTAGCTGTTACTTATGACATGTAGGCTTTATATCCTCTTCTTCCAATTAAATTCCAGTTTGCTTATTTCGCTCATTGCTTTCTCGTTTAGGGCAATTAAAGCTGGCCATGGAATTGTATGACAATACCTCATTGCATGTCCCATGTTCACCGTCATATGCATACCGTCTTCGAGATGGCTCAATTGTTCACACTGTTGACATTTTAAATATAGAGTTCTGTTCAACCTGGGGCTAGTGTGCGTGAACAATAGTAAACATGTTCACACTTTTAATCAAACCGAGACTGTAATAAACGTTTGTTTGCATTAATCATGTTTAACGATTTCCAAATTTCTCATTTTATACTCTTTTTATATGAACATTGAACACTTATTTAATTACAAGATCTAATTAAAATACTAAAACACTAACACAAACTTATAAGAGTAATATTTATTTCTATCCAAATCATGACAGTTCAATGTATTCTATTAACGTGTTTACCCCCTAACAAATTATCAAATATCATTAACATATGTATCTGACATTATTATCCACCGCGGAAAAAAAGGGAATATGTTAAATGTAGGCGTATGTGCATCCATGGTTCCGTATGTTCGTCCGACACACATTCCTTTCATTTATGGTGTTGCTGAAGAAATAGTAAAATATAAAATATAAATACCATTTTTTTTTCAAATTGCAACAAGTTAAAAAGACGTGCCAAAAATGGTACTAAAATCCACGGTCTTTGGCTTATCATGTCAGTGCGCAATCAAGAAACACACTGTTAATTTTGAAATCGATTGTTCATGGCATAATTTGACCAATACACTGTTACATAATACACTTTTTTAAATAGTTAAGACAGGGTATGAGGTGTCTTAACTTTTGATAGAATTTTCAACACAAATTAAGTGGACTTTTACAATACGATATAACGTTTAAACTTAAGATGCTTTGTAGGTAGAAATCTAAGAAAGTAACCGACATATCTAAAGAAACCTTATGAATACGGGCCCAGTTTTAACATTTTATTTTCACTTGCACAATTTTCAAGAAGATTTTGTAGTTGTTAATATCATTTGAAATTATAACATCCAAACCCATGAAACTTCATCGACGCTTTCTTAGATAAGTTGTATTTTAATCTATTATCTTCATAAACAAAATCCACCATGTTTCATAAATATACCAAAGTTCTACCAGAAAGTTATAGCAGTATTAAAATGTAGTATATGCAAATTAATATAATTACTCTTAACATATGCATCTTTTGGTCTAATAACTAATTGGGATTCAGCTGTAAAACCTGCATCTGTCCAGCGTAATTGGATAATATTACACCATGGTCATTACATACACAGGAACTAAACTGAAATACACAATGGGAGTTAACTGTATCACGTATGGAAGGATATCCACGTGTGTTTATCGTATTATCGTAGATAAAATGTCTTTGGAGTCAATAGGTCAACGTTCAAGGCACCATGACACTATATGGGAATACACATTTCGCGTGATAACTTCAAAATCATCCCTCCCACACTCATACAACTTTATAATTGCATAGTCTTTTGTAAGAAAATTAAACCTATTATTGTTAGGGTCAGTATATCAGGTTAAGGTTGTCATGACCGCACATGATTTAAATAATAGTATAACATGAATTTAGGACTGTTATGATATATTACTGAAATTATGTACTAAGATTGCAAATATTTGTTCAGTAAGCCTGATAAGTAGATGCACACGCCGAACTCGACGTACACACTTTCCACAAAATAACTGCAGCATCAATATTATTAAAACTGTTTGATATATACATATATTGTACAAACGACACAAGCAGTTCAAAGGATTCTAGATAAGGGAAATGTGAGGTTTAACGCTTTTCATAACATGAATATATTTAAGGCGTAAGCATTATTTCAATATATTTTATGTTCGACAAGGATCAACATCTTGTCATGCTGATCATTTCAGAAAAAGTCCCATATCAATATCACTTACAGTTTTCAAAAAGTAGTCGCTACAAACTTGTTCTTAAAAATCTATGTTTAGCCGTGGTGACCATCTTGAATATCCGGGCCACCTGATATTTTGCTAGGAGCAACTAGACATCAAGAGCAGCATTCCTTTGAAGTTTCATGAAAATCCGCAAAGTAGTTTCAGAGGAGTAGTCGCTACAAATATTTACTATACAAACTCTATGTAAACAAAGATGGTCACTGGCGGCCATGTTTGAAGTCGCATCGAAATAAATTTCGACAAGGATCAACATCATGTCATGCTGATCAACTAAGTATCCATGCGTAGATACCGTTTTAGTTTTTACTTATATTTACCTAAATTAAACTTGAAACACTGTCAGTTGTTGTTGCAGTTATGTAGCTTACTAAATTCACATTTAATTTATTTAAACTTAAATAATACGTTATATAACATAGCATAAGCAAGTAAATGTAATACGCTCTTGGGCAACTAACTAAGTATACATGCGTAGATATATAAGATATAAGATACATTAATTAATAACGTAGATTATATAATGAAATGAACAATACATTTTTGGGAGTTCTGAAATTCTACAAGATTGCTCAAGTAATGTTTGTTTCGCAAATAAAATAATTTTAATAGTGTTTTAAAAACTTTAAATGTAATTCCTTACCTGAATTGTGACCCGTTATTCATAGGAATAGTGTTAATTCTAATTTAAACCTGAATGATTGGGCTGGAAGACCTATAAATAGTAGGTATACAAGTCGAAAAGAAAATGTAGCTTTCACAGAACACAGTCAACCAAAGACACGCATTTAAACAAACAACAATTACAATGTTAGCATGTAAGAAATTGCTGCAAAATGTAGCAAAGGAAGTGAAGCTGCAAAACACGCAGTAGTTGGTGGGTAAAATAAAAAGGAGCAGTATAAAATGAAACGATATAATAAAAAAATAGTTTAAAAAAAATATATAAAAAATACTGAAAATGACAGGAATGGTCCAAATTTGACCTATAATTGTAAAGTGTGATTTATAGACTTGTAAGCACATATACTAAAAAAAAGTAGAATGTAACGGCCTGTGTTGATGGCCCTAGTTTGTTTTTAAACTATTTAATGTTTTTTTATATTATACTGGAATATGAGGACAGTATGTAAATAGATTAGTGTCTACAAATGAATAAGTTAATGAACACATATAACTTTATCTGAAGGTGGTGAATGTCCCCGCACAGTTATGTGGCATGAGCTTGACCTTTGACATTCTAACAACAAATGCTTCATGTTGGTAGGTATTACGCTTTAAAATAGTTTGGTGACGTTGACTTGTAACCTTCTGACTCCCAAAACAATAAGTTATTCATTTCAACAACGGCAATGCACTTGTGAAGTTTCATGACTGCGAATGTTATGAAGTTATTCCGCAATTTGAATGTTCATATAAGATCATGGTGACATTGGTATTTGATCTACTGACCACAAAAAGCAATAGGGTTCCGCCTCACACCTAGGCCAGTTTACCTATGGAGTTTTATGCGTGTAGGTATTTTGGTTTTGAAGTTATTTTCGTCCAAGACGGATATTTTAATATAAAGTCATGAGACCTTGACCTTTGACATACTGACCTTAAAAATAGGGTTACTCCTCTCCTAGATCTGAAAGATTTAAATCACCTTTTTGCACAATTAATATCACCTTTTATACTCTTGGGTGATTTTGATGCACACAACTACATTTGGGATTGTAAAGATATAAACGATAAAGGCAAGAAAGTTGAGGATTTCTTTTTTTTTATATTTCAATATTTTATTTCCTTTATTACATATATGCAAAAACAATAAAAGGTGTATGACAGTACAAAAGTTACATATACATGAATTTAATCATTCAATAGCACAGAACAGTTATATTAAAGTGTCGTTTTACATGTATGTATTCCAAGAAATAAGTTACATTCAGCGGCAGAGACTAGAAGTAGAAGAAATTGAGAAAATAAAAGAAAAAAGGAAAAAGCGAGACATATATATATATATATAGAGAGAGAGAGAGAGAGAGAGAGAGAGATAGAGAGGGAGCGAGAATTTGTTACCAAATACTGTTCAATTTTCTGTGTTTAAACGTAAAACTTCCCACTTTTTTGAATGATATTCCAATTTGCCTTTCGAACTGGCTATAATACGCTCTATATGTTCAATTTGTTGTATGTATGAGATGAAAGATGTAAAACTAGGAATCGTTTTCGCATACATATTCTTGAAAATAAAATACTTTGCAATTATTAAAACACAGTTTAAAATATCTGAATACGATTTATCTTGAATAATACCAAATTAAATCATTTGGAAAGTCAATGCAAAAGGAATAGCTTTGCTGTTTAAATTGTTATGTATTTCTGTCCAAAAATCTCTACTAAATGGACATTCCCAAAACAAATGTTCAATTGTTTCAACGTGCATATTGCAAGAATCACAGAGACTTGTGTTACTAATTTTGCACTTATATAGAAATTTATTTGTGGGTATAATTCTCATTATATATTTATATTGAAAAGAGCTAAGTTTTGTATCTATTGTGCTTTTGAAAGGTGTGGTATGAATGAGTTTCCAGTTTATGTTTGTTATAGTTTCTTCCCATTTTTGGTGAGGTTTAATTTGTAATTCTGTTTGCATGCGTTCCACTTGAATGTTATATAATAGTTTGCTGGTACTGTTTTGTTTTCCTATTTGTTTCAGTAAGCGTATTTCGCTATAGTGTGTCGTTCTACCTTCTGTTTTTTAGTTCCTGTTTCCATTTGTTTGGTATGCTTTGAACAATTCTATAGTAGTTCAGGAATTCAGAATTATGTATGCTTTGTAGCATGATCACAGACAATTCTCTTTGTTCAGACACAGGTGTAAATCGTTTAATTGAAAATAAGACCTGTCAGAATAACTGTGAGAATAACAGTGAGAATAACAGTTAGAATAACTGAAATAGAGCTGAAATGGACATGCTACAAAACAAATAGAGTATGGTTTCATCTCGTAGGTTAATTTAAACACCTCGATGGGCTACGCCCATCTCGATGTTTAAATGAACCAGCTCAATGAAACGATACTCTATTTGTTTTGTAGCATGTCCATTACATATATTGTTTTTAAATGTGCAAATGTATAAAAATCTCTAATTCTATGGTTTTACAGTTGTTCAATATATCTAATACCCAAATTATCCCATGTTTTGAAGTCTATAGTATGTCCTTGATGTTTTATGTCCGAGTTATTCCATATTATCTGTTTTGAAATGTTGTTAGCTTTCTTTTTGAAGTTTACTAAAGACCAGGATTTTATTATTTCTGACAGAAAAGCGGATCGTGTGATTATTTTGTTTGCATATTTAATGTCACATTGCTTTCAAATAAAATACCCCCACCATACTGATTAAGTTTTTTCATGTAAATATCCTTCCAGTCACCGTGATTATCCGGATTAGTAAGTCTTTTGACCCGCCCTGCTTTAGTGGAATGAATAAATGATTCCAAATCTATCATTTTTAGACCACCATTTTTATAGTCTTGTATAATTGTTTTCCTATTGATTTTGTCTGATTTACCCTCCCACAAATATTCATACATTTTATTTTTTATTCGATTCAAGGATTCTGTAGATGGAGTCTCCAAAACCGTTAGAGGGTATATCAGTTTTGGTAGAGCAACCGTTTTTTTTATTACCGTTATCTTTGCTAGAATAGATAAGTTGTGTTTTTTCCATTGATCTAAGCATGTTATAAATTGATCTAATTTTGGATAAATGTTATGTTCTTCACATTTTCCCTTTTCATTTGCAAAAACGATTCCTAGTGTTGTTGCTTTGTCTTTAGTCCATACAATTTGTTTTTCTTCACAGTATTTTTCATTTGAATCTTTTAATGAACCGACACGTAGTATTATTGATTTTGTTATATTTAATTTTAATCCAGACTCTTCGCTAAAATTATCGATTAGGTTGACTAATATTTCAAAAGTGTTTTTTCAACCATCTAGAATAAACGTAGCATCGTCCGCGAATGCTGTGTTTTTTATTTCATTATTATTAATTTTGATTCCTATAATATCCTTATGTTTCCATGTGGCATTGTATAGTAGTTCAATTGCTATTATAAAATGGCGACAGTGGGCATCCTTGCCTAACTCCTCTATCTATTTTAAAAAAGTCTGACATGTATTCATTATTTACAACACAACTTTGGGCATCATTATAAAACAGTTTTATCTAATTGATGAAAGAAGGTCCATAGTTAAAATAGCTTAAACATTTTATAATAAAATTCATGGTCGACGCTATCTAAGGCTTTCTCAAAGTTCGCAAAAAATATTAATCCTGGAGAGTCTTCGTCATTCAAATAATCAGTAACCTCAAATATAGTTCTTATGTTTTCTCCAATATATCTACCTTTCAAAAATCCTGTTTGGCTTTTGTCTATGAGTGTAAATAAAACCTTTTTCATGCGGTTTGCAATGCATTTAGTAGCAATTGTATAGTCCACGTTTAATAAACTTATAGGTCTCCAGTTTGTCAATGAAGTTAAATTGTTGTATTTGTTAGGTAATAACGTGATAGATTGCTTTTGCATAACTGTTAAATTTCCATTTGCATACGAATAATTAATTGAATTAATATAATAGTGTTTAATGTCATTCCAAAATATTTTATAAAACTCTGTTGTTATTCCATCCGATCCCGGACTTTTGTTCTTTTTTACTTCTTTTAAAGCATTATAACATTCTAGTTCTCTTAAATTTCCTTCACACAGTTCGCGTTGTTCTTGATTTAATGAAGATTCATTATCGATGGAAAAAAATCCGAATTTGTTTTTTTCGTATTAACTTTACTATATAAGTATTCATAATATCGATTTGTTTCTGTCATGATACTATTAGAGTCCGTAATTTCTATATTGTTGTTTATTAATATTTTTATTGTTTTTCGTTCTGATTTTTTTTTTCTAGATTTGCGAAATATTTTGTGTTTTTTTTCTGCTCCTTTGACCCATTCTGCTTTTGCTCTAATAATGATAACAATGGTCTTTTTTTCTATAATATTCGCTAAAAGAGTTTTCTATCTAACTCTATTTTGTCAATTTCATCTTTTAATTTAACTTCTTCTTTCAATACTTTCTTTTTCTTGAGCGATGTATATAGAAATGTCTCATTGCGAATTGCGCCTTTAACTATTTCCCAAAGAGTAGTGGGGTTTGAATCTTTATTTATATCGGCTATTTCTTGTATAGTTTGTTTAATTTTAATTTGTATTCTTTTTCTATAATTACACTATTGTTCAATTTAAAATATCCAGGTCCGCGCGGTGTTTTGTCCGTAATTAAATTAAAATATACAAGAGAATGATCTGAACGTAGCTTTGTAGATATTTTACAAGCCGAGATAGAATTTACAATATTTAAAGACACTAAAAAATAATCTCGTCTGCAAAAAAACGGGGGTTTATGGTTTGACGTATAATGTCTAGTAGTGGGGTTAACAATTCTCCAATTATCGTTTATATCGTTATTTCCTATTATAGTATTAATCTTTTCTCGACATTGTTTGTTGTTGTTAACATTACCATTATTTTTGTCTTAACTTACATCAATCACAGTATTAAAATCCCCACCAACAATTAAAGTATCACTATCATTTAAAATAATAAACTCTTCAATACTTTTCAGAAACTTCATATTATCAGATGTGTTATTCGGACCATACACATTCAACATTAAAAATTCGTGTTCATCGATGCTGATCTTTAGTGATTGCATCCAACCATCTATAATGTTTTTATGTTCCACTAGCTTGTATAAAAAATTTAGTTAACAAGGATGCCCCCGCCCATACTATTCCTACTATTTCCACTAAAAATGCTTCGTGTCCCCATTCTGATTTCCATGTTCTAAATGTGTTTTCTTGGCAATGGATTTCTTGTAAAAAAACATATTGAGTAATTAATTAGCGTTAACCATTCAAAAATGTGTCGTCGCTTGCGATAATCGCCAAGTCCCTTAACATTAAAGGTACATATTTTAACCGTCATTATTATTTATCATAAAATTGATACTATGATATATATGGGTTGTATGAATATCATTACAGTGTTTTACCATTGAACAGTACAGTACAAGGTTAACGCCTAAGTAGTCTATCGCGCAAAAAGAGAGTATATAGAGATAAGCCAGAGTAAGATATAAGATGGAGAGACCAAGGGTGACAGTGTTTTACGTTAGTACACAAGTCTCCTGGCCCCAAAGGTTAACATATGGCGATACACAGTTGCATAAGATGTGCTCTACTTATTTTAAATAAAACACATTTTGCACAAGGATTTTTAACATCCCTTGTAATTCATAAAAGAATAAGGTTTGCGTTTTCAAATGTACTGAGTGTATTACCACTTTAGCAAAAAATCAACGTTGTCTAAATTTACCTTTAGAACGTAACCGTTATGTTATGAATAAGTACTTATTTCTATTTAATTTCTATTTAATTTCTGTATTTAGCAAGTTATTGCATAAGTTGCTCTTATTTTTGTATCGCAGTAAAACTGTAAACATCATTTACGTTTATGGCATGCTCATATTTCAGGCAAAACTTATTAAAAAAAAAATCAAAAAAATCAATACTTGACTTTGTACTTCATGTAATTACACTGGACTAAATATTCTGTGGAGAGAGTTTAACGAAATTGATATTTAACCGTAAAAGGCGCGTCATCGTCATTGAGACTTTTGTGCAATGTTACGTTATGACTTTGACGTCACAACTAGTACAGCTTTTAAATTCAGTATTTATACAATCTACCATTTCTGTCAGATTGTTAATTTAGTAATTGGGTTTGTTACTGAACCCCAACGGATATCTGTCGTTTCAGTCAGATGTTGTAAGTGATTTAAACTATGAATCGGTAATTGTCGACCATATTGTTTTAAGGTTAAAACACCATGCTCTGTTCCCCGAGCTACTTCTTATTTGAGTCTATGTTTCTCAACGTATTTCTTTCTCTAGAGCTTGTAGTCGTGTAGAGGACTTTACTATTCGTAACTAAAAAGCTACTCCAACAGGGCTACCATTACCATAAACTTCGAAAAAAACTTTACAAAATGTTATTATCGTAAAAAGAAATATAAAAAGATCGGACAGGGCAAGTAGCATTCAAGGAGGACAGTCAACCACAAAACACAGAAAAAAACACGCACAGACAAACAAGAAGGCAAAATCAATAATAAATGCAAACGACGTCACAAACACAAAATGGTTGACAATAGGGCTACCGCCTTGGAACGGTCAGTGGCAAAATAGGCCAATGGGGGTTTAAACCGGTTCTAGGGTGCACCAAACCTCACACTTACCCTACTATCATCCCATTAAAACAGGAAAGTGTAAATAAAGAAATCCCCGCCATGATCTAATCTCTAACCAACAAGGCAGCATCAATAGGCAATATAAGTAAAACACAAATATGCTCGTGTAAATATAATACAAAAAAACAATATTCTAGAAAGCCACAATTAAGGTACTCAATGACTTGGCAGAAGCCAGAGCAACACTATACAATCAACAATAAAGCATTGAGGACACGACAAAACAAGATTGCAGACAAACATTAAACATCACTGTCCTTTAGGTAGACGTCATCATAGGGACCAGTAAGAGAATAAACCATTAAGGGCACGACAAGAAAGATCATAGACAAACATCAAACGCCACCGTCCCAATGGGCTTTAGGTAGGCGTCATCATAGGGTCAACAGTCTGTCCGGTCATCGTACAATTAAAGAGGAAAGCAAAGTGGCGAACTGTAAAAGGGTCCACCACCACGCATGCAGTACGTTGCAAAATGATAGTGTCATAACCTGTTTTGATAAACTTTTTAACAAGTTTAACAAAGATAGTATGAAAGTGATCATGACCAAGAATCTTACGAAGTTAATAAATTACATCACCATAGAAGTCAGGTTGTGATAGTCCTTGTCGCAGAAGAGTTCTTAAATTACTTTTATATTGGGAAAGAAGATCAGGGTTACGATAATAAAATTTTGCAAAGGTTTTACGAAGTTTATGGTAACGGTAATCTGATTGAGTAACCTTTTAGTTATACAAAGATTACGAATATTAAAGTCCTCAACTCTAGTACAAGCTCTAGAAAAACAAATAAGTTGAGACACATACACCCCATAAGTAGTTGCTCGGGGAACATCCCCATCCAAGTGGGGATAATAAACAATGTCAAAATTAAAATCATCTCTCTTGTCATGAATTTTACTAATTATTTTACCATTTTCAATCGAGAGATCTAAATCAAGAAAAGAAGCGTTAATATCAGATATATTAGCTTTGTTAAGCTGAAGTCCTTTAGGATAAATATAATGAACCATAGTTGGATAGAAAGGGTTGTCAATGTTATATATGTCATCCAGATACCGAGAGGTGTCATTAAAGGCTTCAATAACATCTGCCTGGGTATCTGGTGAAAGACTCAACATGAAATCCCTTTCATAGCAAAATAAGAATAAATCTGCGACAAGTGGTGCACAGTTCTTACCCACAGGGATACCAACACTTTGTCTATAAACGGTGGTACCATACCTGACGAAAATATTATCTATTAGGAAAATGAGCGCTTCACAAACACCATAGCAAGTCCACATCGTATACTTGTCTAAACTGCCGTTAGTAAAAAACGCTTTTATATTATTACATGCCAAAAATGTAGTATTTTATCTAGCGAATGTTTTTTGAATAAGAGAAATTAGTTTGTCTTTAATAAGGTGATGTGGTAAGGTTGTATATCGTGTAGTGAAGTCAAAAGTGCTTATTGATGAAACTTGACTTGAAAATGTTATCAAGAACGTCTCCAGAATTGTGTAAAGACCAAAATAAATTAATCCCAGAGTTTTCATAAGTTTTATCACAATATAGTTTAACGTGATCTTTAACGGCAGTAAGACAATAAGTTAAAAGTTTGGAGATGTTTGTTGTGGTGCAGGCACTAGAATTCGAAATAAAGCGAGCGTTATATGGATTGTTATGTAATTTAGGAATCCAGTATATAGTAGGCAGTTTAGTTTGCTTATCGTTTACATCAACCTTGAAAGTAGTGCAAGGAGTGATATGTGCGGAAACAACATCATCCTCAGTAGAATTAACTGGAGTATACGCATTGGTGCTGCCGAGTTCCAGAGATAAAACATTGACGTAATGTAGGCGTCAAACAATAATACATTATTAGCTGCTTTATCTGCAGGAACTAAAACCAATTTATTATGAAATTCCTGAATTCCCGATTTTAAATTACGAGAAAAAAAACTAGGTCTCGGAGGAAGTAAAGAGGGGTTAGCATTATAAAAGTTAATACGTGTATCTATAATTTTCAGAATTGACTTTTTCCAAGTAGAAAGTGAGTAAGACTTAACAACTTATGTAAGCCTGATCTACATTTAAAATATAAATGTAATTTAAGAATTGTTCTGCGACACGGACTATCACAAACTGATTTCTATGGTGATGTGATTTACAAACTTCGTAAGATCCTTGGTCATAATCACTTTCATACAATCTTTATTAAACTTGTTAAAGGGACAATGACCGTAACTTTTAGCTGTTAAACCACTAAATAATTACGTTGGCAAACATTAAACACATACCATTATTGAATATTTACTAAATGATATGAGATTGTTTGACGAAATTCAATAGCGGTACAAAAACAACAGAAGTACCTCGTCGCGAGTTTGAACTCGCAGCCCAAACAAAATTCACACTCGCGGATTATAATAGTGTGAGCGCAAAAGTCGTGAGCGCTACCAACTGAGCTAATCTGGCGATTTATATTAGATACGCAATGCATACTATATAGAAAACCTAATGCGCTTATGGCTGTCACGTGATCAGCAGAAACTGTAATATTGTGGGACCCACATTGTTTACAAACAATAAATAAAACTCTTTCTTTTTCAAAATCACGAATATATATCTACATATATACGACTTATTTGGGTCTATTCTCATGTTTTTATGTATACATGTCACTGAATAAAAAGTCAGGCAGATATTTGGTTATACTCCATATCATCTTAATCACGGACAGTGTCCCTCTAAAACGTTATCAAAAGAGGTTATGACCTTATCATTTTGTTACTTACTGCAGATTTAGTTGTTCGCCACAATGCTTTCCTCTTTGATTGTGCGATGACCGGACAGTTTGTGGAGCCCATGATCATTGATGATGACGTCTACCTAAATCCTTAAAGACGGTAGCGCTTGATGTGTGTCTTTGATCGTGTCTTGTCGTACCCTTAAAGTTCTCCGGCCGTTTTTGTTTCATGAACATGTTTATGTGTCTTTAAATCGAAATCAATACACAACAATAGATGTTTACGATTCACACACAATATCTGTGAAAAGCAAGAAAAGGATTTTATCTGATGGCGTAGAAAACTTTGAACAGGTACTTTTATCCACAGGTAAATGCATTGATCAATTATCTGGCAATAGTTGTGCAGCTACACAATTCAGAATTTCCTCATTTCCCCGTGCAGTCACGCAGTGGTAAAAGTATTATCTACCTCATGCAAATCATACTTACTTTTACATACAACTTACTTGCGGTTTTAAATATATGTTTCTCTCCGGGACAATCAAGACATTTTCGTATGATATTTAAGAGTTAAATTTGTTAATTGATAATACTACAAAACGGGTGGCCATTCACTTTAATGGCTTGTTCGCTTGTTGCTCTGGCTTCTGTCAAGTTATTGAGGACTTACTTTGTGGCTTGCTAGGCTTTTCTTTTTTATTTTATATGTACATGATCATTTATGTGTTTTACGTATTAATGCTGCCTTGTTTGTTAGAGATTATAACCTGTCGCGGATATCTTTATTTACACTTTCCCGTTTATTGGGATGACAATAGGGTAAGAGTGAGGCTTGGTGCACCCTAGACATTGGTTTAAACACATAGAGGCTTTTTCTTGTCACTGACCGTTCCAAAACGGAAGCCCTATTGTCAACCATTTTGTGTGTGTGATTTCTTATCTTGCCTTTTATTCAGCTTTAAAGTCGTTCTTTGTTTCTGATTGTGTTTGTGGTTGTCTGTCGTCCTTGAATGCTACTTTTCAAATTCTACTTTCGTTGACATGTCATCTATGAAACTTATTGACCCTTTTTAAAAATATGGGTTGACATGTGATCGCTCTCAAACAATGAGATGCCTAGACTTGTGTTTGAAGTGCACTAAACAATATTAGTTTAGTATTCTATAGATGTTTATGATCGTTTCTATGAAAATATGGATATATGACTTGAAAACTTGAATATCACCAGTGATGTGATTCAGTATTAAGCATGATGTTTTGCAGTGGCAGACATTTAAAAGACACACTTTGAAAAACCGATCGGATTTTCTATTATATATGAGGATGATTATTATTAGCGAAGTATTGGTATTATTGTGCTTAACCTGCACGTATAAAATGGGTTTATCTGACAATCGACAAAAAGAAGAGTGTAGCGCCTTACAAGTTTCAATCACTCTTTATTATCACATCGGAGTGTCAACAAATTGTGGTTCATGCAAGAGGATAAAACAAGGCATTTAAATTATAACACATAATTGAGAAACAATCGTATTATTCTTGAACATTGAAAAGCGAACATATACATTTGTGATACCTTCAATGCCGTTATAACGTGTGCATGGAAATAATTTCTAATGCTAATCAGTTTACATTGTACATGTTGGAACACCTATAAAGCTTAAAATCATCTGACTATAGCTGTACGCGCTAATTATTAAGAATTATATATAATATGAAAAATCGAAACTTAGAATTAACATGGTAAACCGAGAAACAATATACACAGTTAGACGACAAATTGAATTTGGGTGAACCAGATATTAGCTCGAAACATAACCGTAAACACAGCTTGTATATACATATTGAGATAATTACAATATCTAAAAATCCAACGCTCTATCAATAAAGAAAAAACAGAGGAAGAAGAAGAACTTTTATTGACTTGAACTATTACATAGTTTTCATCATATAACACAAATTCAAGAATACAATTTATACACAATAACACGATTAGTACAAGTTGAGCAATCCATGTATACATTGAGGAAAAGGAGCTACTTGAAAAAAGAAAAGGAAAAATATATAATATAGTACTACAAGTTCTATGAAATTTAAATGAGGATGTACGAGATTATAAGTTATTTGTCATTGCACGTCCTATTGATAATTCTTCTGAAATGTATTTACTAAAATTACTAGTTTCGTTTTTGTTTGTTGACTGAAGAACAGTAATTATATATTTAAACATACTAGGTCGTTGAATATAATATCGTTTTATAAATGTATTTCAGATTGTATTATAATCTTGGCATTTCAGGGCAAAATGGTTTCAGTATCGTTAATGTTACATAGTTGACATATCCGTCCGTGTCTGTCTAGTCTTTCGCGAGAATACCTCCTTGTCTCGATTTTTAAACTATGAGAAGACAGACGTAGTCTAGTGACGTAAAATTATCAAACAAATACCCAATCTCCATATTTTATAACGTATACATTACGGAATCTGCACATATTGCACATATAGTAGGTGGTCAATGAAAACGCTTATTTTTCGACTTGATGGCATTTTTTAGTAGAAGTGTTTCACTGATACCATGATAACTATCGGAGTGTCCCGAACACCGTAGGGACAGATGCCATTGTCATTCAGGCCATTTAAGGTCACACATTAAGTCAAAGGTTAACCATTTGCAAAAATAACGGAAATGTGGTGTCCGCTGAATAATTTGAGAAATTATAATCCAAATCTAACCAAACTTGGATAAAATATTTATGGACAAAATATCTTACTCAGGTGTGATAACCAACCTGATTGCACAGGTAATCCTGGAGTTATTGCCCCTTAATTGGTGATTTATTTTGATATTGACGATGCTCATTTTAATTTAAATTATATCAAACACTTATGGACATAATATCTTTGTCGAGCTTGATAACCAGTCAATTTTCACCGATAACCATATAGCTATCTCTCCATAATTGATGACATGTATCGCCATGCTACGAAGGCGATACAAAGACAAACGACATGGAACTTTGAATTGTAACATTTCTGTGCATCATGATTATTGTAAGCTTAATCTGTTTAATTAAAAGGGTAAAGTGTCTTCCTTTATAGCACTCCTTTGCTACAGAGTGGTCGTAGATTTATAGTATTTCGTATATATATATATATGATCTAAAAAAACTATATTCACATGCAATTTAATTAAATGAAAGGATTAATAAATTCCTAATTGTTTTGGTTATCTTCACCTTGATAGAATGTGCGTTTAATGATTAAAATGATTAAATGTTTTGTTGCATATGATTTATACGTGTTTAAGGGTTGAACTTTATTTACATGACTTACGTAACCATTTTGAAAGCAATCAAAAACAAAAAAAGAAGCAATTGGTGGAGTTAATTCATGCTATACACCCGTTTGTATATCAGTTTAGAACATTTTCTGAAAAAGTACCTCCCTTTATAAAACAAAAGTTAAAACCTTAAGCTGCCGAACTAATAACACAAAATACTCTCTTGGTTTAAAAGAAGCAGAATACTTTGACCTTTTCGAAAAAGCATATTAGTATTTGCCTGCTTGAGTGTTACCAATATGTCAAAATGTGGGTAGTAGCCCACGGCCTAAACAGGAAATCTAGACTTCAAGGACCGCCGCAGTCAACCAAAAACTCGCATAGAAACAAATAAACATTACAAAGTTAAATAAAAGCAAGATAAGACATCATAAACATAAACTAGTTGATAATAGGGCTCCTTGGAACGGTCGGTGGCATAAAATGCGGCTGGGAAGTGAGGGTTAAACCAGGTTCTGGGGTGCACCAAACCTCACGCTTGACCTATTTACATCCCAATAAAACGGGACACTGTAAAGCAAGATCCCAGTCATGTTATATTCACTCACAAACAAGGCAGCATATATAGGCAATGTAAGTATAACACACAGTGTAATATTGTGCTGTTAAATTGTGACATAGCAAAGGCGGTTATGAACTTGATCTTTTAGACAAAGGGACTTCAACATTTAGTAATAGATGTTTCTCGAGTTGATCGCGTCAGCATTTAAGTTTTTTCCGATTAGATTATTCTCAGGTACTCTATTGACTAGAGACTTCAAACAGTTCGATTATATTTGTAGCTTTGCTAGTACCGTGACACACCAATAGCGGTTGTCACCTAGGCCTCTCAGGCAATGGGCAGTTAGTTTAGTGATTTATAGAAACGATTGGGATTTAAATCCAAAGTATATGAAACGTAAGATATATAGGTGTGACTAACATTCAATTTATGTTGGTAATATTGAGTTGTGTTTGCATTTAGTTATGTTTACCGCATTTCGCATGCAGAGGATCTACACAATGTTGGTGATTTAACCCAGCATTGAATTTCCACATCGTTCGTGTATGGTGTCAAAGCGTAGTGTAGATGAGACACTTCTGTGGAATTATTTTTATAAACACATCAATGATGTTAACTTCTTAAATCTGATTTAAGGTTTTCGTGTAATTCAGTCATTTATTTACTTTTAAAGAAAGCATGTATATTAGGTTTAGTAGAACACAGCATGACTGCTGTATTGCTTACTGGCATATCATTACATTATCTAGTTTCTCTGTAACGGCACTCAAAGGGAGAGAGGATAGACATAACTCTAGGATTACACTACTCATACTACCGAAAATATTTATATAAAAAGTTTACATGCAAATGTACTAATTCTTGTAAAGCGGTCAGCCGCAAGTTAGCTCAATGGAAACAGCGCGTGTAGTAAGGTGACTTAAATCGAAGTACATAGTGGGTAGTGTGACTAACAGACGGGTACGCATTGGCCATTTCGGTTATTGATTACGTTGCCAAGTATACATTGATAATACAACACGTGATACTTGTTTCACCAACATTCATGTAAAGAATATCTTACATGAATGTTACATTCACATGAGCAATGATGAAACGCTTAGGCTCGTAACATATTATTTAACAAGTTTCTCATTTGTTCAAATCGAACACTATTGTAAGATGTGTATACTTCGTATTGGTATAGGGATGTTTGTACAGTATTCCGTCCGTAAGCGTTTACTCATTTCACGAAATATTTACAAAGAAATAGCCTCTTGAAACTGTATATATTTCCCCCTGTGAGAGCATGTACTGTATTGATTTTGGAGTCGGCAGGTCAACGGGCAGGGTCGCAAAACCGCATATGGTCAAAGACATTCTGCATGAAAACGCCTGAAGAATAACCCCCACACTCGTGACACTCTGTAAGTACCGCGACACTCTGTAAGTACCCTGTCCAGGAGAAACATCACTGTACTGTCCATGTCGAAATACGCATTCCGCGGTATAGCTTCGAAAGTACAGTTCCTTAGTAGAGAATCCCATTACTTTCCTGGTCCGTATATTAAATGTCAATGTCGTCATGCTTTCATATAAACTTCGACACATAACACCTATCCTCATAAAACCTCATGAAAAACTGACACTTCGTAAGAGGGTAAAAACTTCAGTAGTTCAAACATCACGGCTACTTTTAATTGAGAATCACCCAATCATAAAAAAATGTCCGCCCACTGATCATTTATAAGACCTACAATCTTGAACATATAATTCCCATTGTAAAGGAATGAACCGTATTGATTGTGGGATTTGTAGGTCAATGTTCTAGCTCGCTCTTTCTTTACATACCAAATTGACTTTTGAAGAGTTATATTACCGTTTTCAGTGCCATTGCTGTCTTATTATATAACAACATTTGCTATTAATCGTATAAGTAAATATCAATATTGCCATTATGCCTTTATCAAATACAATCGAGCATCTCTTTGGAGCATCTCTTTGCGCAATACACAACATGTCCCAATATTATTACTCGTGAATACATAAACGATCTTATTTAAAGGAAACAGACAAAGATGCGCATGTATAAATAGAGAAATGTACCCAATTACATTTCTTGTTGATATAAGGAAGATATGCGAATATTTAACATTTCGTAAAACAAAATAACGGGTACTTGTCATGGGTAGTTGCCTTGATCCTGGTTACTCACGTAAAAGACCCTGGCGGGTAAAAACACGTAAACTATTAAAACAATTTTGCTGAAAAATAACTGCTTTTGCTCGGAAGTATTGGTCCTTTCGACATTAATATGCAAATGAGCTACTTTATCCCAGGTTTGCAAAGCTGGATGTACGGGGTCCAAACGGGGTTTATAATATTTCGAGATAAAATATATCATCTTGTTTCTTGTCTTAGTAGAAAAAAAGCATAGGCCCAAACATCACATTCTTCAATTTTCTTTCCATTTACCACAGCTTATTTACGATTTAGATGGTATTTGTCTGATCCGGAGAACTATTTCTTCTCTACACAAGGCCAGGGCCCCTATGAATATGCATACAGTGAGTTGGATGTGTTTATCTCTTTTATGCGAATGAACACCCAATCAAAATGACAGCTGACGCTCTCTCTGTCTGTTAGCGTAGTGATACATTTCGTCAGTGACAATCTGTTGCGGCTTCTAGCGTGCTCGAATTGTGTCGCCTGCTAAGGACTAGGGCTTGAAAAGTCCTCTAGTCCAAAAACGACTAGATATGTTCCCCTGTTCGAAATATCTCGGTCTGATATCAGCGGTGGAAGATAAAGCTGCGACATTTTCAATTGGGTGTGGTTTATGAGGGGGTCAACTTATGGCAACTTATGGAAAAAGAACAATGTGCTGAGATATTTTAAAGATTTTTACATTTAACGAGTTTTCACCCTCCAAACATCAGCGAGGAACTCGTACACTTAAAGGGTGCTGGCATGGTCTACTTGATCGCACGTTGCATTTGACCCGGATGAAGCCTTATTGCCGCAAGTCAATTTATTCTGTGTATTATTGAATAAAACATGTTCCTTTATTCTCGTCCGTCCGATTGGTATGTACACCGGTTCTGTGTTTCGGAGTCTATCCTTGGAACAATTTGCTCAAAGGAAAATATATTCGTAAGTAAGATTAGAGCAGCTTCTCGGATTTGTATGTATCCTTCCTTTCTTTTGGGAGACCGGCTATAAATATTGTTTCATTCCCAGATACGCTGTGGTTCGTTTTTTCCAACTATTTTATATCTTATTTGACGCTGACATGTTGATGATATAGTCTGAATCCTTATATCCTCTTGCCCCTACTTTTTCATTTGATTGTTTTGTTTTTTTGTTTTTTTTATGTATTGTGTTGTTTTTTTAATTTTGGGATTTTTACAGACAGTGTTTACACAGCTGCGTGCTCCTAGATAATGCCTTTTGAATAAACTTTTTTTTTTAAATATTGAATGTTGTTTAACGGATCATCAACACAGTATAGGTTATTTAGAGCCGCCCCAGAGAGAGAGGAAGGATACATAGGAATCCGGGAACCGTGCTCTACTCTTATTATCGAATAGATTCCTATGGTTCTTTAACGTGCTCGGAGGACAGACCGATACACGAGACCGCCCGGTTTACGTCCCCATCCGACATACGAGGCTAAGGGAAAGTGTCTTGCCCAAGAACACACCGACGAAACTCAGTGGCACCACGGAGGATAGATACCGGGGCCTCCGGTTACAAATATAAAAACTGTTTCAGGTCATTGTCGTGTAAAACGGCGACAAAAAAACGGTCATGCAGCGCGCTGCGGGGAAAGTTAGTTTGGTTAATGTCTATTACGGGCCCATAGTTTATTTTAGGGTACTGTCGACGGATGACAGGTCGTGAAGAGAGAATTATCTCAAGGCGCAAACGTATATACACGAACGTAGGTCCGGAGTACATTTGTTTAGTATTCTACCTTGTACGACATAGATGCATTTAGCCAAACTCACCACCAGATTCTATCACTATAACAAGATCACACCCTCTACATTCAATATCGGGCTGTTCTTTTTTTATTTTCCATCATGCTGTCGCATGAATGATTTTAGTACCGGTGGTCCAGAGTGGTGAGGCACTGTTTCAAGTTCACCCCTATGGTCGTGGATACGAATCCAGCTCGTACCCAGATTTCATGAGGCATGCAGTACTTGTCCTACTGGTCAGTCTTGCCTCCCCCACGAAAAAATCGACCATCATATATAACCTAAAATGTGATGAAGATGACTTAAAACACCATGCAACCAATATATGTGTTTTTTTTATTGTTTGTTTTGGTGGAGCCATAGTCCCGATCGTCGTTTTCTCTTTAACCTGAAGGTATATAGAAAACAATCTATCAACCAGGATCCGGTGCCAAAGATACAGATTGTTGCCAGAATCTCAAGCATTTTTTACAAAGCTACCAGGGTCCGGTGCTCTGAAATTTAGACATGATGTAAATATTTGCAGATTTTTAGACTAAACAGTTATTTTTATTGAACAACAGCAGTTGCAAACCAGTTTTGAATGACATTAAATCAGTCAGAGAGAACATATGGAAGTTTGGCGTTTTAAAGTCATCAACTTTGTTTCAACCGGTTAAGAGTAAGCTTGTTAGGAATTATTCTACATTTGTTGTACATAAGAAAATGCATTTCGAAGGATATGATATTCAAAAGTTCCGTCGCATAAAGTTTTTTTCTTATACATACGATACTGTATCTTTATGTTCGAACTTTTTGACACCAGTGTCCATTTACCAACCAGGGTCCGTTACAAGTGCAACCAGAATCAAGGTAACGCAGTTTTGAGCAACCAGGGTCCGTTACGTCTATTCGCGATTGAGCATATTTATGTAAAGTAACTTAATACGACATTGTTAATCGGCCTCCGTAGCGCAATAGGTAAACGCGCTGTCTTAGTATGCTTTCGCCGTTGCGGACGGGGTTCTAGCCCAGGCCTTAGCACTTTTAAAAACATATTTTTTTATGAATTTTCCTTTTTATGAAGAAGTAGTATTAAAATGCCTTTCAAATTCGTCAGATTTAAATATTAACAAACATATGCATAATAGCACGCACACAAGCACGGTTTAGGCACGCACCCACAAAAGCTCGCACGCAAGAGCGATCCCTTTTTTATAGGATAGACGGATGGGCGACATTCATGTGTATACCCCTTCCTCACATCCTGAAAACTACGATTTGCGAGAAATAATATTGCTGGTCTTTTTCCAACAAAAGAAAATTCCATATATATAACTTAATTTGAACAATATCCTTCAAGTGTCTCATTGTAAACAATAATTTCTCCCTGTCCCGAGTCAACACTGGAGCATGTATTTCACGTGTCATACTATTGGCTACTGATACACGCTCTCTGTATATGTATACATGTATAATACGTGTGTGATTTGGGATTATTTGAAGGATATTTTAGGAAATAAGTATATACAAGATATGGAACATCTGTGGAATACGCAGGTAAGTGTTTATAATTCTCTACATAGTGATGTATTTACGTTATGCCTTACGCATTTTACTTGTTCCCTTTCGTTCAACAATACAAACATGTATATAGTTACATTGCACGCCACTAAATATCCTCATCGAGTTGAATAATCTGTAGTTATCGGATATCTGAGCAAACTGCTATATAAACGTTTAGGCTTATATACCCGTAATCGCTGGGTGGTACAATTTCAAAGTTACCGAAGCGTTTATCACGGCTATTATGCAAATGCATCGATATACGCTATGACAATATACCAGCCTAAACAATGTAGACAACAAACCAGCAAAGAACTTCATCTATAGGCGTTCTTATGTTTAAAACAACTTGAAATTGTATTATTTTATCGGGATTGTGTAGCTTTAAACACGTGTGTTTCATATACCGCGTTGAAGGTTTTGTGCTCATCGACATTTTGGCCCATTTTATTAGGGTTTTCCTTAACTTTCCTCATTATCTTGCATTAGACACTGAAATACACCACTGACGTGAATGCTGCTTTCCCTGTCCGATATTTTATTCTTCTTTTTAGCAATATGCCAAGCAGTAGAACATACTGCGATAAAGAGAAAATATTTAACACATTTTTATAAAACTTTTCACGGAGGTAGAGGGAAATAATGGTATAGTGGAATAATGGTATTATGTACGTTATTTAATTGTGTTGATTTGACAAAAGATATGGTTGCTATGGCAACGGAAATATTAAAACTACAGAAACTAAATGGATCCTTTGATAACAAAAGAAATGTGTGTGTCGGTAAAGGTTAGTGTGGAGATTATGCACATCATTTTGTTTTATTAGTTTTGTTAATGTGTTAAACATTGTGGTTAATATGACAGCAGACATTTTAAAACAAATACACAAGTTACACGTTATGAGTAGGTAGCTTATATAAACAGACAATTGCATTTGGGATCAGTGGGGTCAAGGTCAAGGTCAATGTTACTAAAATTAGAAAATATGGTTTCCGCTCAATAATTGTAGTTAGGAATGAGATATTTGAATGAAACTGATCACTTTCATACTATCTTGTTTAAACTTGTTAAAAAGTTTATCAAAATATGTTATGACCCTATCATTTTACAACGTACTGCATGCTTGGTGGTGGACCCTTTTACAGTTCGCCACTATGCTTACCTCTTTAATTGTACGATGACCGGACAGGCTGTGGACCCTATGATGACGCCTACCTAAAGCCCATTGGGACGGTGGCGTTTGATGTTTGTCTATGATCTTTTTTGTCGTGCCCTTAATGGTTTATTCTCTTGTTGCTCTGGCTTCTGCCAAGTCATTGAGTATCTTCATTGTGGCTTTCTAGGCTATTGTTTTTTTATATTATATTTACACGAGCATATTTGTGTTTTACATATATTGCCTATTGATGCTGCCTTGTTGGTCAGAGATTAGATCATGGGGGGGATTTCTTTATTTACACTGTCCTGTTTTAATGGGTTGACAGTAGGGTAAGAGTGATGTTTGGTGCACCCTAGAACCGGTTTAAACCTCCCATAGGCCTACTTTGCCACTGACCGTTCCAAGGCGGTAGCCCTATTGTCAACCTTTTTGTGTTTGTGATGTCGTTTGTATTTATTATTAATTTTGCGTTCTTGTTTGTTTGTTTGCGTTTTTGTTTCTGTGTTTTGTGGCTGACTGACCACCTTGAATGCTACTTTCCCTGTCCGATCTTTTTATATTTCTTTATGTGTAGGTAGCTTGTGTAAAAAGAAAGCTCGGAATTGCATTTGGGGTCACTGGGATCAAGGACAAGGTCACTGTTACTAAAAATAGTACAAATGATTTCCATTCAATACTTTACGAAGGAATGAGTTAGTTGTGTGATGGTTATGTGAGTATGTGTATAGGTATGCAAATAGTTCTGTTATGTAAATAGTTTTGTTTTGTTCTGTTTTCTGCACAATGTAAATGTGTTATATCAGATGCTCTTAATTGGCCTTGAATAAATAAAACTTGAAACTTGCGATACTGTTCTCAAACTTTATGGGTAGGTGGCTTATTTGAAAAGGAAGCTTGGAATTGCATTTGGGGTCACTGTGTTAAAGTTCTAGTTCACTGTTACTATTATTATAATAAGCTGACTTTTGTTGCTGTCCTTTTGTCTTTTTTGTCCTATATGGTCTGGATATGATCTCAAATTGTTATGGATACGATTATAACCGTCATCAAGTGTTTCAGTTTTATTTTCAATGTGCATACTATAAAGCACAAGGCCCCTTGCTCCATACGACTTAATTAGTATTAATGCCAAGCTTTCGCCTAGAAAACTCGAGGCTAGTTTTGTAGTGTAAATCATTATTATTATTCCATATGATGATTTAAGGCTCTAAATGATGCTTGTGTTGTGATCGACGTACACATGAATTATATGTGCACCTGTAGCAATATAAACCCAATATAAAATAATTAATATGTATGATTTAGCAACAACAACCAGCCGAGGCGTCTACATTTTCAGACCAAACGTTTTCATAAACAATGGTAACAATGCTAATAAACAATTCATATGAATCTGATGCAAAACACCATTTATTTATTTCATACTGATAATATTTTTTTTAAATTGTCTCTTGGAGGCAAGATGTACATGTTTTCAATATACATATTGTATCAAAATAGCATACATGTATATTAAAACTACTGAAATCAATTATAACATCATTATTTCTTAACACAATAAAAGCTTTAACATTTTTATATTTAAAGTAACACATGCCTGTTTTAAAGCTCGAAGCGTCCTGGGAGTTTCTTTTGACATAACTACAAATCAGTAGTGATATTACTAGCTGGTCCTTTGGGATTATTAGGCCCAATCTAAGTGGATTTAATGTAGAATATCGCTTAAGCCTGTGCTAGGAGATGTGATGGGTGTTGCACTATACAATACCTCTCATGAACAGACTCAAGCAAACATAGTCTGCTACTTCTATCCATTGTTTGTGTTTGTTGCTTTCAAGGGATCCACTTTTCAGTATTTAATGACATTCACACTAGCGTTGGTTTAGTGCTGTGTGGCGGCCATACAAAGAAGCCCGGACTACAAATCTGTAGTGTGACTACTTACTGGTCATACTTATACTGGTCACCTACTTATATGTGTGTTTAAAGTAGAATGTCGCTTAAGCCGGTACAAGGAGTCGTGATATGTGTTGCACTTAACATTACCTCTCATGAACAGACTCAATAAAAGCGAGTCTGCTACTTATACCTCGTGTTTGTGTTTGTTGCTTACAAGAGGTTTCCGTTTCACTATTTATTTACATTTGTGCAATCATTAATATTAATTAAATTATTATAGTAATCAAAGAAAGTAATGTTTACCTATTAATAACTGCTGACGTTCCCTATCTAATACTACATTTAAACATTTACTAGAATAACGAAGGAAAAATGAAAATTCAAAATCTAATTTAACTATATGCACGCAGGTTTAAAGTCAAAATAATACTAGAATAATCAATCGAGATGCAAATTTGATGTTTGATACATACTTCAAAGTACCAGTGTGTCCCTTTAAATGCTGACTGTCTGTATTATGGTTGATTCGTTAGATGTTATATGTGATAATAACACTATTATTTTGTTTTTTATTTAAAACCATTGACAATGAAATAATGTATCATGATGAAACTAATGATTCTAAATATGCTTAAAATATATGCTTGAACGGTGGATCTGACCGTGATATTGCCAACCCCTAATCTTTCAGTTGTTATAACAACGGAAAACATCTTTAAATAATTTTTCAATTTGATTTTAAAATTGATAGAATATCGCGTTGCTCCATCTTGGCCTAATATTATTCTTGTGGAGAGAATGAGAGAGAGAGAGAGAGAGAGAGAGAGAGAGAGAGATAGAGAGAATTAAATAAACATATCGAGAGTTTAACGCGAAACTATTGTAGAAATAGAAAATTTTACAGGAGAAACAAAAACAATATTTTTATCATAAATGCATTTAAGAACTTTATTCTCTGGCATGCAATAAAGAAATAGCATCCATTTATGATTTGAGAAGAAAAGAAATAATTCATGTAATTCTGTATGAGATATTTAAGAAGAAATATTGACTTACAATAGTTTCGCGCTAAACAATTGAAGATGTAGATGAAATATTTCAGACTAACTAACATATTTTAGCAGTTCTGTGGGAACGCCAAGCCGTCTCGGAGGGATATTTACTTAAAAACGACACGCGCAAAAAACGTAAACAAACTGCGTTTTGAGCAGATTTCAGGATGGCGTTCAAAATGACACCAGTGGTGTAAACTGTATTCAACTGACAATGTACAACGATGACACACATAAACAACTTCATAAATTCGTTTGTTACAGAATGGATTTAAGTTTTTACGTGTTTTGTCGATTCTTTTGTATTAAAAATACGATTTCTAGGCTTTTACAAATTACCGAATGCTTCGAAAATGTATGTGGAATTTGAGCTTTCAATCAAATTGATAATTACAGTTTGTTCTTATAGCGAGAAAAAAGACAAAAGCAATAACGTCGAGAAAAAATCTTCCTCTACAGGCCTGTAAAACTTCATCAACATTTGGAAAAAGTACTTTTTTCTACTCAAAAAAACATTTCATTACCGTTCATAAAATTACACACAGAAAACTGAGACTCTCTTCAACCGTGTGCTTCATACAAAAACCTTTTAGAATCACATTTGTATCACTACAATTTAAACATATTTTATACAAGCCATTTCCTTATAAAACAAAACATCATTTTCATGGTCTACTTTTAAAAATAAATTGAGGTCTATGTTGTGTTATTGTGAAAATTATTTCAGTCAACAAACATGCGAAAGAGAAAAATGTCAGCTGTTTATCGATCGACTTCATTTTGTTTTATTTTTACCTCGATTTGTATGAAGATTTAAACAGCGAGAAAAAAGACAAGAACCTGAACGATGAGTTTAATCCTTCCTCTGGCAGTATGTGAATATTCAAGTACTTTTTTGCTACCAAAAAAAACGTTTGATCACTGTTTTAGGCAAGCGTTTCGAACGTTGTTTTGTGTAGTTTTGTTACACGGCATGGAATACGGCGTGCAATACATCGGTCAGCTCTGTGTGAGATAAATTCTGAAATTACCTCATATATTGTAGTGAACAGAGAGTGACTGTCGATAAAAGACAAAATATTTATGCTAACATGATATATTTTAAATTCGATTTTTATTGAAAATATTGCAAAAAAATCAATACCGTGTTTCTCCGAAGACCACATCCAACACAGAATTGTGACGTCACAATGGTTGTAATAGTATAATCACAGGGTGAACAAGTGTACGCGGACAATTTTTTAAATTTTCGTTCGAAAGGACGTGTGTTTTTATTGGTTTTTTTTGGTCGAAGAGCCCTTTAAAAAAAGTATCATTGGCTATTATCCATTCGACCCATCCTCCCCCCGCACCCCACAACCAGCACATTGTTTTTAAAAGGACATAATTAATCTAGAATGCGAACTATGATTTTAAATGTATTTTAAAGGCCATTTGGATTGTCGTCGCAAATATTATATGAACTAGGGCTTTATTGATTTGAACAGTGACCGCAGAGGGAAGTAAAATGGGTGAATAGTCCCTTTAGACATGCCATCACTAGGGCTCCAGCTCCTTAGGTTCAACGCCTTTTCCACTGTATAACCAAGGCCTCTTTTTTGAAATAGTCCGTGAAATAGCATCTTTGAAACAATCCGTGTATTAAACCGTGCCAGCGCCTTTTACCTCTGATATACCGATAACACATGATTGGCAATCGACCATTTACCTGTATGTGTACCCTGCTGCACCGCCCCTCCCCCCCCCCCCCCACCACCACACACACTACCCGCCCCCACACCTGTACCGCCCCTCCCCACAACTACCACCACCACCACCACCATACACACACTACACCTCCCAATACCTCCTCCATTGTTATTACATTTTTGGACTTTTTACATTTTCGATTTCCGAGTTAGGCGTAGGGTCGGTCGTACCTTGCTTACGCAGAGTTAGACAATGAAAAATGAAAATCTATTAGTACCAATCAGTAAGGGATGGGCAGAACCTTGCATGTATAGTCTATAGGGTAGATAGACTCGTGAGTGTAATAACCCTAAACTTAGTATCCTTTTGTAGATGTTTTTTTCCAATAAAACTCGGATTCGGCCGGGTTAGCGATGATAAAGACATTTTCCTTTAGCCTCGCCCGTCGTAAACCGGTCGGTCCCGTGTATCGGTTTATCCTCCGAGCACGTTAAAGAACCATAGGAATCTATTCGATAATAGGAGTAGGGCAGGTTCCCGGATTCCTATGTATCCTTCCCTCTCTCTGGGGCGGTTCTAAATAAACTATACTGTGTTGATGAGCCCGTAAACAACATTCAATTCAATTAAAACGTATATAGTCTCGTGGTCTAGCTTGTATGTTGTCTCACCATGGGATAAATAAGAGCTATTAACAATATATATTTACTTTAAACTTATAAATCGGCTACTGCGCAGCTTTTTCTATTGTTTAATGTTCTAACGTATTCAAAATGTTAAGATGGTCGCCAAAATGAGAAAAGCATGAAAAACAGCATCATGTATTATAACACACAAGTCTGCCATGTGCTTTTGTCAGCAAGGACATTTGTCATTCCTGATTTATGAAACAGAACCATTTTAAATGGATTGGAGGCGGTTTGGAAGAAGACTATAGGCGACTATTCAAATACGTAATGCGTTTCATTTTCATATTCAATGTACATAATATTATGCTCTAACCACAACTTTGCCAAAATAAAATTCATAGTTATTGGACATGTCAATAGCATTGCTAAGGAAGAACTTTATACATACTTTCATATAGTAAGACGAAGATATGTGTTTATTTTCATGAACATAGGTAATAGAGGATCTTACAGGACAGCTGACAGAGCTTAAAGTGATCCCTAAGTGTCTATCCTGTCCACTGGCACAGATATATATAGTATAGGGAGGTCAAGTGTTGTTTAAATGTTGGATATACTCAGGTTTAATGAATTCATAAGTCATTCAACTGAAAAAGCGATCATTTGTTTAAAAGGCATGTCGAATATATAATACATACTAGTAATGGCAGTGTGTGAAATGTATAATTTATTGGTGCAATATTATCAACAGTTTAGTAATATAATAATAAATATTAGTTTTGCACTATTCTAGTAATTAATATTAATGATTGCAAAAATGCGACTTATGTAGAAAAACTAATGGGACGCTGCAAGTTGTTAACTTTTAAACAAACAAAGATTGCTGTGTGACCCTTTAAGGTCCATAATTAATATGTTAATAAATCAATTTTCAACCCTATGCTGTTTTTTTTTAAAGTTGTTTCAAAGGTTTTGAACATTGTTCAGCATCAACATGTATTCTCCGTTATATGTACACGTAACAGTCAGTTCAATAAAACTATGTACTTCAACGTCTCAAATGGAATGATGAGTGTTTTTTTTTATTGAGTATGAAATAAGCAAAACTACTTTTCACATCACTCTCAATGGCATGGATGACAGCGCTTAATGCATGTGGGAGGAAACCAGCATGCACAGATCCTTGTGAAAAGCTTGAGTGTCAATTAGTGTTGAGAACAAGAACTGTAGATGTAGTTCAAGATAATCCATTCAATTTATTGTTCAATACTTGGATCCATTACAGTTGTATACCATAACCTTGTGATTCGTGAAAATGGCAGCATCTTGTCTAAAAAATAAAGAAAATGCAAACACTGAGTATTACAACTTAAATGTCTGCTGTACAGGAAATACTAAAACTTGATCACTTTTAATAATATACAAAATATGTATTTTATATAGAACCTATACTGAGTACAGGCCAAATAAAATAAAAATTAAACCTGTGTTTACATATCATTGTCAATAAAAGTGGGCCAGTATACTTATTTGGTATCAAATATTTACTTGTTACCATTTTTTTACTACATGAATTATATTTAGACCACAAGAACATTAAATAAAGAAAAAATCTGTCTGGCTGCAGGCTTAAACATATTAAAACAGATAATATTATTTTTTACCTCAGAATAACTGATTATTATTTTATTCCCAACAAAAAGAGGAGTCAGCAGTGTATTGAGGGAGTTGATCTGGTTTAATACAGTCAACACAGACCTGTACATTTAATTCGGTCTTAGTCAATATAAAATTTACTGAAAAAGATTACCAAATGTTTTGGTTTTTAATACTGAGAATGTATGTAATGTTTAAGACCATATTCATGCTTTATTACTGTCTCTCAGTTCCACCTTTCAAGGTAAGATTCCAGGTGTTTTAACTAGATTGATCTAATTATTATTTTTTTATTATTTTTTTGGCATTGATGTGAAATGCTTCCCCACCATACAAATACGTTCTGCTTACAAACCTCTATGAAATTCATCTTGTTTTTGTGAGCACCTCCAACCTCACCTCATCCAACCAAGAGTCGCATTTCAGATCGGAATAGGTAAGATGCAGGCATCATGTCTGATGTCTCCCTATGAAAAAAAAAATGATACAGTGTATAAACGCAATTGCCAAATTTTCATTTGGATCTGAACATTTCGCTGAAATTAAATAATAATTTGATAGATCTATGTATTCAATTCTTATTTCTATGTACTGTTACGTAGAAAATGTGTGCATCAGGGTTTTTTTCCACAAATTTGGGAAGAGGCCCAGGCGTGTTCATTTTGGGGGGAAAAGACGAGCTTATTTCTCATTTTGGGAAAGATGTAAGATTTTACCAATTAAGTAAATTTGACAATACTATGCTTTATTTATCTTTTCAGCCAACAGTTATTACATTACTGTTTCTCAGTCAGAACTGACTCTACAGACAAAAACACATTGCAGTATTAATGCTTTCTCAAATTCTGAGACACTGCTGCTTTCTGATTGGCAAAGATTTCTGCCACAATTAGGGAAAAAACAGTCATGTTCTCAATTGGGTAAACTTAGAGGTCTCTGTTACATAAGGTAAAAAAGCCCTGTTCATGGTACACAGATCACTTTAGTGGAGTCAATCACATGAAATAGAACTGGTATGTAGTGTATATGTTGTTTTTAATTGAAAACCAAGTGTTGCAGTATTTAGCATTTCATTGAACACATTTTAAGTAGGGTTGTAAAGAAAATATGCGGGACTTAGAAGAGACGGGAAGGGGGTTGGGGATAGTGATGGGGGCAGCAGGGCCTTTTTACCAGTTTTGGGGAAAGGGCCTTTTGCTCTTAATTGGGGGTGGAATCCATAAATGAGGAATGACATTTCCAAGGTAAGTTTAAAAAGTGGGGAAGTCTGCATGATTTTAAAAGAAATGAGAATGGGGAATGGGCCTTTTACAGGCCGCTTCAAAGAAGGGTAAAACGTCCATGAGGAGGGTATGCCTCAGCTGCCTGTGGGTAAATGTAGAGAAGGGAATGGCATGGATGTGGTTTAGGAATTGCTGTGTCCCATGGCCATGCAGCATATGTGGTGTTTGACACTGGCCATTACAGGCATACCATAAGGTGTACCCCTTCACAGGGTTCAGGGCTGAGGGTCTCCTAGCGGTTTTGGGAAACAAGAGAACATGACCTTTTATTTTTGGGAAACAATGGAACATTGTATGTTATTGGTAATAAAGGGAACATGGACCACCCCTGAAAGGGCCTCAGGTCTATGGCTACAGGTCTTGTTATACAAACAAGAATGATTCTGAGAGAGGAATCATATGAAATTCAATGAAATCAACAACTGTCACGGCTGATCCAGTTATGTTTACTATGTACACAGTTTATCAACATTAACACCATCGATGTTTTAACAAAAAGAAAATCGCGGCGTTTTGTGATTTGTTTAATGAAATAGTCCGGCAACACTAACAAAATAATCCCTGTCGCGGAGTATCAAAATGATCAAAAAAGCTGAATAATTAGTTTCTGGCGTTCCCACAGGTTATTGATACATTTTTCATATTTTTTTTTAAAAAACTTCATACTTCAATGAAAACTATTGGACAATATAGTTTTAGGCAGTACGTTTGTATGTTATGGCTCATTTTGGACAAACATAAGAATGTTATGCAACCGAAGTCCCTTAAATTCTTGTTATCTTTATTGTAAAGAAATATAAAAATATCGAACAGGGAAAGCAGCATTCAAGGACGACAGTCAACCACAAAACACAAAAACAAACAAGCAAACAAACAAACGAGAAGGCAAAAGTAATAAATAATGCAAACGACATCACAATCACAAAAGGGTTGACAATAGGGCTACCGCCTTGGAACGGTCAGTGGCCGGGGTTTAAATCGGTTCTAGGGTGCACCAAACATCACTCTTACCCTACTGTCATCCCAATAAAACAGGACAGAGTACATAAAGAAATCCCCGCCATGATATAATCTCTAACCAACAAGGCAGCATCAATAGGCAATATAAGTAAAACACAAATATGCTCGTGTAAATATAATACAAAAAACAATAGCCTAGAAAGCCACAATGAAGGTACTCAATGACTTGGCAGAAGCCAGAGCAACAAGAGAATAAACCATTAAGGGCACGACAACAAAGACCATAGACAAACATCAAACGCCACCGTCCCGATGGGCTTTAGTTAGGCGTCATCATAGGGTCCACAGCCTGTCCGGTCATCGTACAATTAAAGAGGAATCTTTCTCTACCGCGTGTTTAATACAAATAACCTAAGAATGGTATGCAATAAAACTCCTTAAGGTTCTTTGATCTTTATTTTAACTTATATTTCACATAAGAAACATAGAGCAGTTATTATTACCTTTATTTGGAATAATTATTATATAAACACATGATAAATATTGTAAAGTTAAATGAGAATCAAATTTGACTTTGAATAGTTTCGCGCAAAATTACTTTTGAAAGCAATACTAATGTAAATTATTATAATCTTAAATAAATTTGCAAGAAACAATATAATTTTGTTGGCTATAAACAATCCCTTATAAGAAGCTTTAATCAAAAACAAATGCAAAACTATTTTAAATGATTTAAAGCTGAGTTTCACAGTAAAATAAAAGCTGTATGAGATACATAAAATGACACATTTTATTTTTCTCCACCAAATTATAGAACCTAGTTCTAATATTTTGTGACATTATAAAGGGTCAGTATCTGATATGGATTATGTAAAAAAAATATTTTCAGAAAATAAGTGAGTTACAATAGATTCGCGTTAAACCCTCGATATACTGGTGTTTCCTTACTTTAATTTCGAATAAGTTGTTCTGAGCATTATTTAATTTGGATATGTTGTCTGCTGTGTAATTTAGTATTTTGGCTGTTACTTATGATATGCAGAATTTAGATCGTCTTCTCCCAATTAAATTCCAGTTTGCTTATTTTGCAAATTGATTTCACTTTTAGGGCATTTAAAGAAGTTTGTTAGATATTTCTATCCAAACCATGACAATTCAATGTATTCTATTAACGTGTTTATTCCCCTAAACAAACTGATCAAATATCATTAACATATGAGCCGAAACACGCGAAAACGACCCTTCAGACAATATGTTGACATTTTATATTTTTTTATGTTTATGAAACACGTTGATTTTCTCTTTAAAAATCTCTTTATTTTATGTTGATATCATAATAAAAAATGATTTTATCTCAATTTGAAAATTAAACATTGTATTAACTATTAATTTCGACGTTGACGTCGGCGTCTTGGATGACGTCGTTGATTAAATAACAACAAAAAACATAAACAATTACCATTTTCTATAGCATCAACTATTTATATTAAGAAAACATATTCCCTATGATATAATAATAAGGTAAAACACAGAAGTGAAGAGAAATGATTAGTAATTAATTGATTACCGGACGACGTCATATATTGTTACTTTATGACGTTGTCGTTTAAACGTCCGAAGGGACGTTTTCGTGTGTTGCGGCTCATATGTATCTCACAATATTATCCACCGCGGAAAGAGAGGGAATATGTTAAATGTATGTGCGTCCATGTTTTCGTGTGTTAATCCGACACACATTCATTTCATTTATGGTGTTGCTGAAGGCGTTTGCAACGATTTGATGTAAATAGTAAAATATGAAATATAGTACCATTTTTTTTTTCAAATTGCAACAAGTAAAAAGACGTGCCTAAAATGGTACTCAAATCCACAGTCTTTGGCTTATCATGCCAGTGCGCAATCTAGAAACACCGTTAATTTTGAAATCGATTGTTCATGACATAATTTGACCTATACTCTGTTACATAATACAATTTGTTAAATAGTTAAGACAAGGTATGAGGTGTCTTAAGCTTTGATAGAATTTCAAAACAAATTAAGTGGACTTTACAATACGATATGTTATGAATAACGTTTAAACTTAAGATGCTTTGTAAGTAGAAATCTACGAAAGTAACCGCACTGTATATAAAGTAGTTGACTTGTGTATGGATATTGATCTCTTGTAAGGTATGAATAATAATGCTTCGCTATTATGTGTATAAAGGACACATTAACAGAAAATGGATTATGTCTACCATTTCTCCACAGTTACAAAGGGGACTGTCTGTTAGATTTTTTTATATAGAGATAATGGTTTAGTTTACTGCATTTAGTTTTCAGTCGAGTGCGCAGTCTCTATGATATTTGATTTCCAGTGTGAAAGTATTCTGGAGTTACTTTATGGTTTATTATTATGTCGACTTTTGAAAATAGGAAGAGATGTCGAATCTTTTATATGTGGTGGTAGTTCATTCCAGTCGCTAGTAGAAGGAAGGAATGATTGGTAGTAGAGTTGTGTACATGTAGTTTATCGTTTGAATTTCGAAGAGTGTAGGAAACCGTGTCGCTGATGTTAGTGGGAACTAGTTCAGTAAGCGGACTTGGAGCGAGGTCATGCGTCAATGTATAGAAAAGCGTAAGTTAATGTTTTTTCTTCAAGTGTGTCCCAATTTATTTCTCGATAGCGTTCTGCTATTAAGACTAATCTTGTGGCACCCGTTGCTATTCGAGTAGCTTCAGTTTGGATCTAAATCCTGCTGTTGATACTGCGTCCAATTGTGCCCAACTACATTGGCGTATTCTAATACTGCTCTGATAAATATTAGATATATGATCTTTAATGCTTTTCGTCATAGTTGGAACTTTAGTTGACGCATTATGTTGATTTTTTCCAAGCCTTTTCTGATATATATTCATGTGATCATGCAACGCTCCGTTGGCGGATAAGTGTTTGTGACTATTTACTTCTTGCATGTTAACATCGTTCATATTCAGAGGGGGGTAGGGCGGGGTGGTTAGATTTGCTTGTTTTTCTAGAACTAATAATCGATTCTGTTTTAAAAGGGTTAAAGTTACCCAGTTACGTTTGAGCCCATGCAAATCACTGTTTAAAGTAGTTGCCGCATTTTCAGGCGTATCGACTTTTATGTAAAGACTTGTATCGTCAGTGAATACTTTTATTTTACAATTAATTTTCGAGACAATGTCATTGATGTATATTAAGAAATAGAAGTACAAGGATGGAACCTTTTGGGCACACCAGCCTTAACTGAAGAAATATTAGAATGAAAACCAGGAAGTATAACCCGTTATTACCTATTTTTGAGATAATGTTAAATCCAAGCTATGAGTGAACCATTATTCCAACTGCACCAAGTTTAAGTAATAGTCCCTTATGCCAGACTCGAAGGCCTTTGATATATCACACAAGGCTACACGTACTTCTCTACCTTCGCCCAGAGCCCTGCAGAAGGTATATATACTTATCAATATGGGTTTACCTATTTTGGGATAAATCCAGAATGGAGAGCAGTGATGATTTTGTGTCTAATAATGTAGTTAAATATCAATATGTTTATGGACTATCTTTTCCACGGCTTTGTCCGTTGTTGAACGTAGCGAAATAGTGCGGTATTTTGAGGCATTCGAGGGGTCGTTTTTCTAAAATAGTGCACACACATTGGCTATTTTACACTTTAGGGGCACCTTACTAATTCGTAACGGAAAACTAAGCAACAGATATAATTCAGTTGAAAGCTCCTTAAGAATCCCATTATTAATCCTGCCAGAACTAACCGCCTTCTCAAGTTTCAGTGTTTGCAGCAAAGCTTTAACTTCTAGAAGTGTTGCTTCAACATGACTAAGTAATTTATAGTAATATCCGGTAATTCTTATTTTTTCATCATTAACATGATTGAGGTGAGCTTGGAATGTAAAAATAATGTTCAGAATGTTTGCCATTTCAAACCCGTCATCATATATAATTTCATTAACTTTAAGTGAAGGTATGCTTGTAGAATTTTGGTTTAGTTTTATAAAATGTTTCCACCAATCTGAGCTTGAACGAGTATTGGATCGCAGCTGCTCGGAAAGATTGTTAAGTTGTTCCTATTTGGCTCTACTTATTAGGCCCCCACAGGTCCCAGGGGAGACTATAGGTTAGCACCCTGTCCGTCCGTCCGTCCTTCCGAAATGCTTGTCCGGGCCATATTTTCAATACTATAAGATTTTGAGATACCAAACTTGGTATGTGGATACATCTTGGAATATCGGTGTGTCGCGTACCGAAAAAGGCACTGTGACCTTGACCTTGACCTATGACCTCTGTCATAGAAAATGCTTGTCCGGACCGTATTTTCAATACTATAACACTTAGAGATACCAAACTTGATATTTGAATACATCTTGGGATATTGGTGTGTCGCATATCAAAATAAGGTCACAGTGACCTTGACCTTGACCTGTGTGTGACCTGTGTCATACAAAATGTTCCTAAAATGCTTGTCCGGGCCATATTTTAATTACTATAAGACTTTGAGATACCAAACTTGGTATGTGGATACATCTTGGGATAGTGATGTGTCGTGTACCAAAATAAGGTCACTGTGACCTTGACCTTGACCTGTGACCTCTGGCATAGAAAATGCTTGTCCGGACCGTATTTTTAATACTATAAGACTTTGAGATACCAAACTTGGTATGTGGATACATCTTGGAATAGTCGTGTGTCGCGTACCAAGATTAGGTCACTCTGACCTTGACATTGACCTGTGACCTCTGTCATAGAAAATGCTTCTCTGGACTGTATTTTCAAAACTGTAACACTTAGAGATACCAAACTTTGAATTTGAATACATCTTGGGATAGCGGTGTGTCGCGTACCAAAATAAGGTCATTGTGACCTTGACCTTGACCTGTGACCTATGTCATAGAAAGTGCTTGTCCAGACCGTTTTTTCAATACTATAACACTTAGAGATACCAAACTTGGTATGTGAATACATCTTGGGATAGTGGTGTGTCGCGTAACAAAATAAGGTCATATTGACCTCGACCTGTGACCTCTGTCTTAGAAATTGCTTGTGCGGACCGTATTTTCAATACTATAACACTTAGAGATACCAAATTTGGTATGTTGATACATCTTGGGATAGTAGTGTGTCGCGTACTAAAATAAGGTCACTGTGACCTTGACCTGTGCCCTCTGTCATATAAAATGCTTGTCCGGACTGTATTTTCAATACTATAACACTTAGAGATACTAAACTTGGTATGGGATAGCGGTGTGTCTCGTAATGTCATTGTGACATTGACCTTGACCTGTGACCTCTGTCATAGAAAATGCTTGTCCATACCGTTTTTTCAATACTATAACACTTAGAGATACCAAACTTGGTATGTGAATACATCTTGGGATAGCGGTTTGTCGCGTACCAAAATAAGGTCATCTTGACCTTGACCTGAGACATATGTCATAGAAAATGCTTATCCGACCGTGTTTTCAATACTATAACACTTAGAGATACCGAACATGGTATGTGAATACATCTTGGGATAGCGGTGTGTCGCGTACCAAAATAAGGTCATTGTGACATTGATATGTGATTTCTGTCATAGAAAATGCTTGTCCGGACCATATTTTCAATACTATAAGACTTTGAGATACCAAACTTGGTATGTGGATACATCTTGGAATAGTCGTGTGTCGCGTACCAAGATTAGGTCACTCTGACCTTGACATTGACCTGTGACCTCTGTCATAGAAAATGCTTCTCTGGACTGTATTTTCAAAACTGTAACACTTAGAGATACCAAACTTTGAATTTGAATACATCTTGGGATAGCGGTGTGTCGCGTACCAAAATAAGGTCATTGTGACCTTGACCTTGACCTGTGACCTATGTCATAGAAAGTGCTTGTCCAGACCGTTTTTTCAATACTATAACACTTAGAGATACCAAACTTGGTATGTGAATACATCTTGGGATAGTGGTGTGTCGCGTAACAAAATAAGGTCATATTGACCTCGACCTGTGACCTCTGTCTTAGAAATTGCTTGTGCGGACCGTATTTTCAATACTATAACACTTAGAGATACCAAATTTGGTATGTTGATACATCTTGGGATAGTAGTGTGTCGCGTACTAAAATAAGGTCACTGTGACCTTGACCTGTGCCCTCTGTCATATAAAATGCTTGTCCGGACTGTATTTTCAATACTATAACACTTAGAGATACTAAACTTGGTATGGGATAGCGGTGTGTCTCGTAATGTCATTGTGACATTGACCTTGACCTGTGACCTCTGTCATAGAAAATGCTTGTCCATACCGTTTTTTCAATACTATAACACTTAGAGATACCAAACTTGGTATGTGAATACATCTTGGGATAGCGGTTTGTCGCGTACCAAAATAAGGTCATCTTGACCTTGACCTGAGACATATGTCATAGAAAATGCTTATCCGACCGTGTTTTCAATACTATAACACTTAGAGATACCGAACATGGTATGTGAATACATCTTGGGATAGCGGTGTGTCGCGTACCAAAATAAGGTCATTGTGACATTGATATGTGATTTCTGTCATAGAAAATGCTTGTCCGGACCATATTTTCAATACTATAACACTTAGAGATACCAAACTTTGTATGTGGATACTTCTTGGGATAGCGGTGTATCGCGTACCAAAATAAGGTCATTGTGACCTTGACCTGTGACCTCTGTCATAGAAAATGCTTGTCCGGACCGTATTTTCAATACTATAACATTAAGAGACACCAAATTTGGTATGTGAATACAACTTGAAATAGCGGTGTGTCGCGTACCAAAATAAGGTCAATGTGACCTTGACATTGATCTTTGACCTAGATCATAGAAAATATCTGGAAAATGTTTATCCGGGCCGGTGGGGCACTATGGATTGCTCTGCAATTCTTGATGATCTTGTTTCAAAAATTGTTTTTGTTTCGTATTAATATGTAATGGGTCAAGTCTTCTATCCGGTTTGTACGTTTTGATGTGATAAGCTTGTTTACGTTTTCTCATTAGTTGACGGACATTTGATTTAGACACGGAGGACCAGATGTTCGGATTGTTAAATTTTTGTTAAGGATACTTATTTCTGCCTGTTCTATGATCTTTGATGTAATATTTTCAGCCTATATGTCAATGTCCTTATTAAAGGGGGAATCCCAGTCAGTATTTTGTCTTAGAGTGATGTAACTGCCTTGGTTATATTGCCGTATAGTGCGTTTGCAATTGTGGATTTGAGGCTTTCAGCATTGTCACAGGATGACCTTAGTGGTTGGGCGAACTCAGGAAAGAATCAATGACGGTGAATGCATTTACATAAGTTTAATGCAACTTTTAAAATATGTTTAATATATATACAATTATCTAAAACAACAAGCGAATACACCAATGAACTATGAAAAGAATGTTCTCATGAACGTTTAAGACGTTCTTAGTATTGTTATAAATACTGAATGTCTAAGACACTAAAGTGTTGTTAAAGCTATAACAATGTTGATCTAGCGCGATAACTGTGATGCGCGAGAGCTCATGAAGATGATGATGCGCGAATTCAATGGATGATTGTCATCAAATGCCTTCCGTAAGGGTTGATGACGCGATGCAATGATAGTTAATCTCCACTGAGATTGTGAGGGATATTCCTCCAGTGAGGACTGGTAACGGGCCCACCTTGTGTCCCGGGGGTTGTCGCTGGTAAAACCTGGCTGCGCAGGTACGGGGACCGTCTCCACCGCTTGTAAACGTTATTCGTGGAAGCTTAGCTCCACTCCTGGATATCCAAACCTAGATGGCTTACTCCAACCCTGGATGTCTTATATCCTGGATGGCTTAGGCTGTAATTATACATACGTTTTAGATGTCGGTTGACAAACATAACAATCTTGCATAATTATCATTACCCAAACAAATCATTATTCAATCAATATATGTAAGCTGTACTAATGAGGAGTAGCAATGTATACATATTCTACAACGCCATGTATACGCTATGTACGTCGTCACTGTTAATCAATGCTCCTAATACATGTAATATAAACATGATCAAATTACTCATATATTACACTCACTGAGTTATGCATGCATGCATTTATTCTTGTCACTCATCTCATTGTTAACTAATGTTGACAATCGTGTATTACAATCACCGAGTTATACGCCAACGTTAACTAATGCACCTATTATCCACTGTTATCAAATTAATATTGTTTTACAATTAATGATCAATTACAATAATTACATCTAATAAAGTAACTTCAAAATCATATGCTAGTCTAAAGTTATGTTTGAGAACCGTCAATGCTAACCGGATGTCGTAACCGCCAAACAATATGGCGCCGCCCACTGAATACAAATGTACGATAAAAGTTTAATAAAATTACTAACCACATGTTGCCTATGAAATTTGCTGTCCAATCTCTGTTCCAACAAAGTACTATCGATGATCCCGGCGAGAGCTAGAAAACAATGGGTTTTATAGCAAACATTACGCCCAAATCATTATTTCCCCAGTTCAGTCCGTGACAAACGTGGCTAAATCTACAGTATTTAATCTACACGAGGGGCCCCTTATACAATTTTGCCGTTTAAGGAAAATATACCTATACGTTTACATGCATTAGCACAAAACTAAACTTATGACACGGCCTCTCTGGCGGCCACTTAAAATGTGCACGCTTTTACGTGTTACATGAAATTGTTTCAACTCGAACAATAGATTTTGGGTGTAACCGATAACTTACAAGAGATATGTACGACCAGTACGCTCTGCCCGTGACATTTTGTGACAACATCTCCCCACTTAAAGAAAGTGCTACACTTTTAAAATTCAACAAAATGATAATTAATATTTACACGTTAAGAAACTATTAATTCTTCTGAGCAAACGAGCGACAAAACGTACAAGCTGATCGCTCAATCGCTTGAGTATGTTAACTATTACTTCTGAGGGATGCAACCTTCACCCAGTACAACGACCGTCTTCCGGAAAACATCCACTGCAGTTATAACTTAACTATAATATGTAATTACAATTTCAACACTATTCTACAATTGTACACTACCCTGTCGTAACATATACTACTATTGTACAATACACTGCAATACACTATTGTATTAAACCGGTCATTATGTGCGGCGACTTAAATAGTCTGCCCCAATATTGTCCTTTCCTCGGATCGCTTTAATTTTCATCCGGTAAGGCTGCAGAGTCAGTGCCCATCTCATTAACCTACTTTTAGCTACCTTAGCTTTATTCATATAAGCTAACGGTTGGTGGTCAGTCTCCAAGACAAATTCCTTACCAAAAACATATCGGTGGAATTTACTGACACCCCACACTACTGCAAGACACTCCCTTTCGATAACAGAGTAGTTACATTCCCGGGGTAATAGTTTCCGACTTGCGTAAGCCACGGGGAGACTACACCCATCTTGCTCTTGCAGTAGGACTGCACCCACCCCGATATCGGAGGCATCCGTTCTGAGGATAAACTCCTGGTCAAGTTCAGGTAATTTTAGTATTGGGGTTTTGACCAGACTCCCCTTTAAAGAGACAATAGCTCGCTCCTGGCTTTCCCCCAAGTTATCCTATTGGGTTGACCTTTCTTTGTCAAGTCTGACAAAGGTGCAGCTATAGCCGAAAAGTTTGGAATAAACTTCCTGTAAAATCCCGCCAACCCTAAAAATGACCTAACTTGTTTCTTTGTCTCGGGTCTTGGTGCTTCCTGAATTGCCTTAACCTTGTCGGGGTTGGGTTTCAATTTCTGGTCCCTCCCGACAACATGACCCAGACACCCTATATCTGCGTAACCTATGTGACACTTGCTAGGTTTTGCAGTCAGTTCAAACCGGCGTAGCCGTTCCAACAGATTACGTAGAGCCTTAATATGGTCTTCAAATGTTGTTGTAAACACCAGGATGTCATCTACAAAACTGTCTGTGTTGGACAAATCCTTCAGGACTTTCCTCATTAACCTACAGAATGTTTCTGGGGCGTTTACGAGACCAAAGGGCATGACCTTGAACTTAAAAAGTCCTTGTGAAGTTTCGAAGGAGGTCATCTCTTTAGCTCGGTCTGAAAGTGGGACTTGCCAATAACCTTTACTGAGGTCTAACTTGGAGAAATACGAATATCCCGCAAGTTTAGAGAATACCTCCTCAATATTAGGCATTGGCTCTGCATCAAAGATGGTGCGTTTATTGAGCTGCCTAAAATCGATACAGAATCGAATTGACCCATCTTTTTTCTTAATAAGTACGACTGGGGATGAAAATGGGGCGTTTGAAGGTTCGATGACACCCAATTACAACATGTCTTTCACCTCCTCATCAACAATTGATCGGGAGTGAAATGGAATGGGATACCCCTTAATTCTTATTGGTTCCCCTGATGTGAGTACAATATCATGTTGCACTCCATCTGTCTGCCCCGGGTTTTCGGACAAGACATCACTGAACTCCGAGAGTAAACTACCCATCTCTCGTTGCTGCTCTACACTAAGCATGCCCGATATGTCTACATCGGCTGCTCTCTCTCTACCTACACTAGTGGGAAAATACATGGGCCTAGTGTCCTCACTACTGTCTTCCTCACTATCCTCAATAACTGCAACATTAACTACTGTTAACACCCCTTGTTGCACATTATCGGTTCTACTTATATACTCTTTCAGCATATTCGCATGAAAGGTCTTTAACTTTCCGTTTATCTCGAAACGGTAATCCATAGTGTTCACTATCCCTCTAACGTAAAACGGACCTTTCCATTGTAATAACAACTTGTTATTGTCGGTCGGGAGTAACAGTAACACCTGGTCATCTATCTTAAACTTTCTAGCTCTAGCTTTCTGGTCATAGTACCGTTTGTACTTGGTACTTGCCTTAACTAACTGACTTTGAGCTATCTTACAAGTCTCCTCTAGTTTCTCCTTCAGATCTAAAACATACTGATATGTAGTCTTAACCTCATCACTATCTACTTCACCTGCCCACATCTCTCTAAGAATCCTCATGGGACCTCTAACTGACCTACCGTACAATAACTCAAACGGAGAAAATCCTAAACTCTCTTGTGGAACCTCTCTAAATGCAAACAATAAAGCATTGAGATACTTGTCCCAATCTTTGGGTCTCTCGGTACACATACGCCGTAACATTTGCTTTAACGTCCCGTTAAATCGTTCGACTAACCCGCTACACATAGGGTGATATGGTGTTGTCACGATTTGACGCAAAGACAATAACCTGCTTACTTCAGCCATAAGTTCTGACGTAAACTGTGACCCACAATCAGTCAGCATTTCCTCTGGTACACATAGCCTACTGAACATATCAACTAATGCCTCAGCTACTCTCTCAGTTTCAATTGAGGGCAATGCGACTGCCTCCGGATACCTAGTTGCATAGTCTACCATGGTTAAAATGTATCTATTTTTCCTATCTGACACTGGAAAAATTGGTCCAACTATGTCTACGGCTACCCGCTTAAATGGTGTATCTATCAGTGGCATCTGACCTAAATGTACTTTGGTCACTCGACCTTTTGGTACTGTCCTTTGGCATACATCGCAGGACCTACAATACCTAGTTACATCTCCACTAACGCCTGGCCAATAAAATTCTGCAATACTCTATCTGACGTTTTCTTTACGCCTAAATGACCTCCCATAATCGACTCATGAGCTACCTTAAGCACTGTCGTTCTATACTGGGTAGGTACCACTAATTGGTGAAACTGTCTACTACCACTATCTTCAAATTCTCTGTACAATAACCTATTCTTATTTACAAACTTACAACTACCGGACCCTTTACACTTCTTCACTACACCATCCTTGGCCTTCACTTTACAAGGACCTAATGACTCGTCTTGAGTTTGTGCTTCTATAAACTCCGCTTTAGATATGTCACCTACGGCTGCAGGAACCTTTAATTTTCTATAAGCCGGAGCTTGCTTCTGAACCTGCGCTCTAGTCTCTACGGCATTACTTATGCTACTTCTAAAATCGGACATTACCGGAAGTGCTGAACCATCTATGTTCCCTATCGTTAAATCATACATCGGGTCATCCATACATAGTGCCTCTGTAGTCCCTTTAAAGAAAGGTGTATCTACATCTATTCTCGCTATTGGCACGTGCTCTACCGACTTATTTAACAACATACACAGTGACTGTTTACCTACCAACTGGTCATCCGTAAATAAAGTACGCCTAACTACCACACATGTACAACCTGTATCCCTCATTACAATTACGTCCGTGCCATTCACTCTACCATCTGCCGTTGGAAGATTTGCATACGGAAAGAGACATGTTCCGATCTTCGCCATTACACCATCTGCTTTAACACAACAGCTACTACTCTCGGTTTTAATAACCGGAATATTACTACCTCTGCCTCTACCTCTACCTCGGTTTTGACCACTTCTACCTCTACCGAAATTCCATGGGTTGTTAAAACCTTGGTTCGGATTCCCTACATTGTTGTCCTCTCTACTATTGTCACTAAAGTTGTCTACGACAGCGGACACTTTCACCGCTTTCCTACACTCATGTGAAGCATGATTCCCATTACAGTGACGACAACGAATACAAGGTCTACCTATGTTACCACTATTGCTACCTCCTCTAGAACCCATCGAACTACCTCCACCTCTATAGTTTCCACTCTGGCCTTTCTGTTTATGATCGTCCCCTTGCCTATCTCTAAAAGTTCTGTCTTTCGACACTACATTATCAGCTCCACCTCTAGCCTCGGCAAACTGATCTGCTTGAGTTGCCATTTCATCTACACTAGTTAGTTTTCTTTCTTTAAGAAATAAGAACAGATCTCTACTACAAACATTGAATAGCTGGTCCCGCAACAAGAAATCTATGAGGCCCTGATAAGTCTGCGCTACCTTCCCTAACTCTAACCACCTATCTAAGTAATTTCTAGACCTACTAATAAACTGAATAAATGACTCGCCTTTCTCAGGCAGACAAGCTCTAAACCGCTTTCTAAAACCTTCTTCAGTTAGCTCAAATCTCTTTAAAAGAGCATCCTTTAACTTGTCATAGTCAAGAGCATCTACACTAGGTAATCTAGAAAATACAACTAAGGCCTTGCCTCTCAATAACGCACTTAAATGAACTGCCCACTTATCTTTGGTCCATTCCTGTAACTCAGCATAACGCTCGAACCGTAACAAGTAACTGTCCATGTTTTCTTTGTCAGCATCAAAGTATGGTAACTTCGAACCTTTTAACTTCCCAGAATAACTATCTTTCCCTTCAATTTTACTTTCCTTACTATGTGTCTTAGCTGCTTCCAACTCTAAAGCTAACTTATGCTCAAACTCTTTTTGCTCCCTTTCCATTATCATCTTAGCCTTAGCTAGTCTACCATCTGTTTTGAACCTCTCATGTTCTAACTATTGTTTCTCCTTTACTATTCTACTTTCTAATTCTTCCTTCTCTTTATCATCATCTCGCTTCTCTTTAGCTAATCTACCTTCTAATTCTAGCTTCTCTGTGGCTAGTCTACTTTCTTCATCTCGCTTCTCTTTAGCTAACCTACTTTCGAATTCTAGCCTATCTTTCTCTAATTCTCTTTCCTTAAGTCTAAATTCCCTTTCCCTAGCCTGTTCGTCTTTAACAAAGGTTCTAAGCTCCTCTCCAGCATACCCTAACTCCTTACCCATTTCCATAAGATCCTTTATGGACGTCATGGTTATAGACATTGTGAACTACACACTACAATAATTACAATACACACGTCACTAATAATTCTACTCAACTAACTACTAATGGTAAGTCACTGTGTCCTCAGTAAATACCTGGGAATCATCATAGGACAAGTTACATACACATTTGTACTAGCGCTTACTACTAACGGTTATGTATAGATAGTATCTAGCTTCCACAAAACATATACACTACATAAAATATCTTAATTTGATATTGGACATAAACCTTAAACAATCATAGAAATGTGTATAGCATGTACATGTATATTTACTTCTCCCATCAATATAAGTATACTCGAGTGTCACAACATGAGTAGAACGTCTTGTTCGCCAACCTAATTGGATACTATGTGTATATCAAGGGAGGTAAAAACAAACACCCACATTATTTAGCAAAAGTGCCTCAGACCCAATCGTGTAGACCACTGCGACCTCGCGCCAAGGAAAGAACGGACAAAACAACAGTTTGGACTCACCCTACCCTTGTCGTGTCTTGACTTGACTTCCAAGCTGTGGCCGTGATCGTCGACAGTCGCCTTGATGGATCAGAGGGTGGTACACAATTCTAAAATAATAAGTAGAGATTTAGTATATCATCATAAAGATCACTTATTGATTATTTCCCTCCGTAGTCGCCCAAAATCCCACTACTCTGATAACCAGTTAACACAGGATGACCTTAGTGGTTGGGCTAACTCAGGAAAGAATCAATGACGGTGAATGCATTTACATAAGTTTAATGCAACTTTTAAAATATGTTTAATATATATACAATTATATAAAAAAACAAGCGAATACACAAATGAACTATGAAAAGAATGTTCTCATGAACGTTTAAGACGTTCTTAGTATTGTTATAAATACTGAATGTCTAAGACACTAAAGTGTTGTTAAAGCTATAACAATGTTGATCTAGCGCGATAACTGTGATACGCGAGAGCTCATGAAGATGATGATGCGCGAATTCAATGGATGATTGTCATCAAATGCCTTCTGTAAGGGTTGATGACGCGATGCAATGATAGTTAATCTCCACTGAGATTGTGAGGGATATTCCTCCAGTGAGGACTGGTAACGGGCCCACATTGTGTCCCGGGGGTTGTCGTTAGTACAACCTGGCTGTGCAGGTACGGGGACCGTCTCCACCGCTTGTAAACGTTATTCGTGGAAGCTTAGCTCCACTCTTGGATATCCAAACCTAGATGGCTTACTCCAACCCTGGATGGCTTATATCCTGGATGGCTTAGGCTGTAATTATACATACGTTTTAGATGTCGGTTGACAAACATAACAATCTTGCATAATTATCATTACCCAAACAAATCATTATTCAATCAATATATGTAAGCTGTACTAATGAGGAGTAGCAATGTATACATATTCTACAACGCCATGTATACGCTATGTACGTCGCTGTTAATCAATGCCCCTAATACATGTAATATACACATGATCAAATTACTCATATATTACACTCACTGAGTTATGCATGCACGCATTTATTCTTGTCACTCATCTCATTGTTAACTAATGTTGACAATCGTGTATTACAATCACCGAGTTATACGCCAACGTTAACTAATGCACCTATTATCCACTGTTATCAAATTAATATTGTTTTACAATTAATGATCAATTACAATAATAACATCTAATAAAGTAACTTCAAAATCATATGCTAGTCTAAAGTTATGTTTGAGAACCGTCAATGCTAACCGGATGTCGTAACCGCCAAACAAGATGGCGCCGCCCACTGAATTCAAATGTACGATAAAAGTTTAATAAAATTACTAACCACATGTTGCCTTTGAAATTTGCCGTCCAATCTCTGTTCCAACAAAGTACTATCGATGATCCCGGCGAGAGCTAGAAGACAATGGGTTTTATAGCAAACATCACGCCCAAATCATTATTTCCCCCGTTCAGTCCGTGACAAACGTGGCTAAATCTACAGTATTTAATATACACGAGAGGCCCCTTATACAATTTTGCCGTTTAAGGAAAATATACCTATACGTTTACATGCATTAGCACAAAACTAAACATATGACACGTCCTCTCTGGCGGCCACTTAAAATGTGCACGCTTTTACGTGTTACATGAATAGATCATGAATATGGTGAAATTGTTTCAACTCGAACAATAGATTTTGGGTGTAACCGATAACTTACAAGAGATATATACGACCAGTACGCTCTACCCGTGACATTTTGTGACAAGCATTCTATAATGCAAAATATTGGACAGTGATAACGGATATTTTGTTCAAGAAAAGATTCTCCAACTCTGCTGTTATTTTTTCCGGCTTAGAAACTAAAAATAGATTTGTAAGTGAGGATGAGATTTCAGTGAAATGAATCGGATTGTCTGTGAGAGATTGAACTGCTGCATAATACGTTGTATCGTCGCATGTGTGGCAGATTTAATAATGTCTATACTGAAATCCCTTGTTATAATTATGTCTTCAATTTGAGTTTCAATAGCAATTCCTATAGAATCTTTAATGGAGTTTTAAACGGCAAAAGTAGAATTTGGTGGTCTATACAATGTACCAAAGAGTATATTTCTATTTCTCACTCTTATTTCGAGCCATATACATTAGGTGCCGTTTGTTTCCAAATCGGAGCGTTTGAATGCATGTAATGTATTGCTAATGTCAAGGACGGCTTCAGCCGGTAAAGTTATTATTCTAGTTACTGTACTACGTTTCATTACGTGTTATATTTGGCAACATATTGTGGTCGGTGGTTCAGTTCTGATTTGGGACTGGTTAATACTGAAACTGAATCAATATGTATATCACCGACGATCAATCAAAATTCCTCAAAAAGCACCCAGCGAGCCGACGATACTTCTCAAGCAAATATGTCTCGTGCAAGTAATGCCCATCAATAGGACAGTGGGGAGAGACGGTCATTGAACTTTATATTATTAAATGTACAGGGTTTGATCACTAAACATGTAAATAAGCTTGAATCAAATGAAATTAACGATTTATTTTGTGAAAATGATTTTATATTCTTGACAGAGACGTGGTCGAACGAATGTGTTAATATGTCTTATAAAGGATTCGAACTTTATGCTCTTCATAGAACTGATAAAAGACCAAATACAAAGAGAGACTCTGGTGGTATTTGTTGTTATATAAAAGATAAATATGTGCCTTTCATAAACCTGTTTAAAACAGATAGTGATGATATCATATGGTTAAAATGTTCTAAAGAATTATTTAATTATAATACAGACCTTTACCTGTGTCTATGTTATGTAGTTTATCAAGGTAGCAGTCGTGAATAAATTGCTGAACATTCACTATACAATCGTATTTTAACAGATCTAGTTATAATTACAAATGATACAAACGGTGCTTGTTCTTTTACAGTATTGGGGGACATGAATAGCCCAGTTGGAAAAATGATGAGATTGACCTAAATGTACATGTACTTCCCGACGATTATATGAATGATATATACTTACCTAGGAAAACCCAAGATTTTTTTTGTAAATAGAAATGGTCGACTCCTTATAGTTTTTTTTTTAAAAGAAAGTGGTTTACGAATTTTGAACGGACGCGTAGGAAGCGACGCAGGCATCTGTAGGTATACGTACGTAGGCCCTCTAGATAAAAACTTAATTGATTACGTAATTGCAAGTCAGCCGATATTGAATATGTTAACATAATTTTATGTTCACGACCCCAATATTTTGACGGATCATTGCGCAGTGAGATTCAGTATGAGTAGTGTAACATAAATAGTAAAAGTACAGATTGAAAATCAAGGATAGATTTTTCTTACAAATGGAATAAGGATAATGTAGACGAATACAGAAACAAGTTAAATAGCGATCAGTTTAAATTATCAATGCAGTCGCTAACCTCACAATTGGATGTTTTGACTAATTCATCGAATATCGATGAAAATATTTTACAGTTTTCAAATAGTATGAACGATGTATGTTCACCGTTATTTGGAAAGCGTGCGCCTGCTGATAGTTACGGTATATCTCAACATGATGAACGGTATAATAAAAAAACATGGTTTGACAATGAAAGCTCTTTAAAACGTGAACAATTTTATTTAGATCTGAATAATTACCGATACGATAGATCTGAGACTAAGAGAGTAAATTTGTGTACATCTAGATCAGAGTATAAGAAAACTATCAGAAGTAAAAAATACAAACAAAGAAAGCAGAATACGAATAAATTTATAAATGCGAGACTATCAAATGTAAAACTATATTGGAAACTGTTTAAAGATTCAGTTAGTAAAACGTCGACAACTAAAATAAATGTTGATCATTTTGCGGTGTATTTTAAAGCAATAAATAATCCTGAGGATAGTTTTTACCAGACCGACGATGAAATTCTTACTTTTAATAAACAATACCAAGACGAAGCATTGCAGCTTATGTTTGAGGAGCTCGATAGCGAGATAACTTTGATAGAAATTAATAAAGCCTAGAAAGCCTCAAAGAAGGTACTCAGTGACTTGGCAGAAGCCAGAGGAACAAGAGAACAAACCATTGAGGGCACAAAGTAAGTACTCAATGACTTGGCAGAAGCCAGAGCAACAAGAAAACTAGTTGTGTACGACAAATCAAGATTAAAGACAAACATCAAACGCTACCGTCCATAAGGATTTAGGTAGACGTCATCATGGGGTTCACAATCTGTCCGGTCATCGCACACAGAGGACAGCATAGTGGCGAACTGTACATTTGTCAACCAATAAACATGCAGTGCGTTACAAAATGATTATTCATAACCTCTTTTGGTTACCATTTTAACAAGTTTAATAAACATTGTATGGAAGTGATTACGACCAAGGATCTTACGAAGTTTGTAACACATTCGTATTGACAAAATACGTCATGTTTTCCTATAAATATACCATACATCGTGTTTTAAATAATGAATATTACTGTTAAATAAATATAATTACGAATATGAACAAAATACCATATAATTATGTATATCTTGTGGTAAGAGATAAATGTGTGTCGTTATATCACAAGGACAGAAGTCATGTAGCTACGTACACAATAACATTTGCATTTTACAAATGCAAAGATATCAAACAAACTTAAAAAGCTTTTCTTTGAAATATGGGCAAAAAAATGCCAACATATCTGTGATTTTTACAAAGATATCTGTGCTTTACTGCATAATACTATCACACATATGTGATAAAACTTATTCGAATACATGATGTAACCAATTCCGTATCACGTTTTCAGGGTGATATTACATCTTCAAACATGTGTACTGTTATCACGTATTGGAATATGTGATAGCAACTATTTTAAAAGGAAATATTGCTTATTCGAATATTAAATATTACACATTCCAAATGAATATGTAATATATATAGTATGGTCTCACTGAGTTGGTTAATTTAAACATCGAGACGGACGTAGCCCATCGGGGTGTTTACATTAACCAACGCGATGACTCTATTTGTTTCGTAGCATTCCATTTCAGCTCCCTGCGATACTCTAACTTCCAATAACTGGTAGTTGTAGTACGCCATTTATTCGGACGTGTTTTTTTTCAACTAAACGATTTACACCTGTGCTATTATAAAGGGAATTTTTAGTGACCATGCTACAAATGCTATATCCTATTCGAATACGTGTGATCTCACGTTTTCATTTTGTAATATGAGTAAAACAGACTGATCCCCGATAAACTAAAATCCGAGCGTGAATACCAGAAACATAATGTATGGTTCTTGGTATGTGATTATATTGTGATGGTGCTGGAGTGGTACATTGTATACAGCGGTGGACTTGTTAATAAGGATCCATGTTCAAGCCTCCTTTAAGACACCAGGTTGTCCAGTGTCTATCCTCGGAGCATGTTAAAAAACCATCAGAATGTTATCGATGCTTGGACATGGATCCTCCAAGGTTACTGTTACTAAAAATAAAACAAATGGTTTCCGCTCAATAACTTTAGTTAGGAAAAACACACATAAACAAAGAACACATTTAAAGATGAAATAAAAGGCCAAATAAGACATCACAGACACAAACATGGGTTGGCAATAGGGCTACCGCCTTGGAATGGTCAGTAGCAAAAAGGCCGCTGAGGATTTAAACCAGGTTCTAGGGTATACTAAACCTCACTCTTACCATATTGTCATCCCAATAAAACGGGACAATATAAATAAAGAAATCCCCGCAATGAACTTTTCTCTAACCAACAAGTCAGCATTAATAGGCAATACAATGAAAACACAAAGATGCTCGTGTATATATAAATACAATAAAACAACAGCCTAGAAAGCCTCAACGAAGGTACTCAGTGACTTGGCAGAAGCCAGAGGAACAAGAGAACAAACCATTGAGGGCACAAAGTAAGTACTCAATGACTTGGCAGAAGCCAGAGAAACAAGAAAACTAGTTGTGTACGACAAATCAAGATTAAAGACAAACATCAAACGCTACCGTCCATAAGGATTTAGGTAGACGTCATCATAGGGTTCACAATCTGTCCGGTCATCGCATACAGAGGACAGCATAGTGGCGAACTGTACATTTTTCAACCAATAAACATGCAGTGCGTTGCAGAATGATTATTCATAACCTCTTTTGGTTACTATTTTAACAAGTTTATAAACATTGTATGGAAGTGATTATGACCAAGGATCTTACGCAAGTTTGTAACACATTCGTATTGACAAAATACGTCATGTTTTCCTATAAATATACCATACATCGTGTTTTAAATAATGAATATTACTGTTAAAGAAATATAATTACGAATATGAACAAAATACCATATAATTATGTATATCTTGTGGTAAGAGATAAATGTGTGTCGTTATATCACAATGACAGAAGTCATGTAGCTACGTACACAATAACATTTGCATTTTACAAATGCAAAGATATCAAACAAACTTAAAAAGCTTTACTTTGAAATATGCGCAAAAACAATGCCAACATATCTGTGATTTAACAAAGATATCTGTGCTTTACTGCATAATACTATCACACATATGTGATAAAACTTATTCGAATACATGATGTTGCCAATTCCGTATCACGTTTTCAGAGTGATATTACATCTTCAAACATGTGTACTGTTATCACGTGTTGGAATATGTGATAGCAACTATTTTAAAAGGAAATATTGCTTATTCGAATATTTAATATTACACATTCCAAATGAATATGGTAATAGATGTAGTATGGTCTCACTGAGTTGGTTAATTTAAACATCGAGACGGACGTAGCCCATCGGGGTGTTTACATTAACCAACGAGATGACTCTATTTGTTTCGTAGCATTCCAATTCAGCTCCCTGCCATACTCTAACTTCCAATAACCGGTAGTTGTAGTACACCATTTATTCTGACAAGTGTTTTTTTTCAATTAAACGATTTACACCTGTGCTATTATAAAGGGAATTTTTAGTGACCATGCTACAAATGATATATCCTATTCGAATACGTGTGATCTCACGTTTTTATTTTGTAATATGAGTAAAACAGACTGATCCCCGATAAACTAAAATCCGAGCGTTTTTTTATAACTGATATGTCTAAGGAAGTGAGGTCTTCGATACAAGTAGCCTTCCTTGGCTTGATTGGGGATATCCATGTAATGTTGGGTGTTGGTAAGAAAGGACGGAAACTTCTTACATCCGAGAGGGTGTGGTATAACGGAGGTAAGTAAAGGAATATTTGAAGTTACTTTCCCAGAGGAGTCTTTCGTCAAATGTAGCCTTTCATAGGTAAAAGATGGGAATAACAAAATGTTCAAGGAAGATGGGTCGGTGAATACCAGAAACATAATGTATGGTTCTTGGTATGTGATTATATAGTGATGGTGCTGGAGTGGCACATTGTATACAGCGGTGGACTTGTTAATGAGGATCCATGTTCAAGCCTCCTTTAAGACACAGGTTGTCCAGTGTCTATCCTCGGAGCATGTTAAAGAACCATCAGAATGTTATCGATGCTTGGACATGGACCCTCCAAGGTTACTGTTACTAAAAATAAAACAAATGGTTTCCGCTCAATAACTTTAGTTAGGAATCACGTATTCGAATAACATTTGGTGTGTAGGTAACTTACATAAAAGCAAGTTTGGGATTGCAGTTGGGGCCACCAAGGTCAAGGTCAAGTCACTGTTACTAAAAATAGAAAAATGGTTTCCGCTCAATAAATTTAGCTAGGAATGAGATGAAATTTTATTAGCAAATAACTTGTAAAAAATGAAAGCTCGGGATTGCATTTGGGGTCACTGGGATCAAGATCAAGGTCATTGTTACTAAAAACAGTAAAATGGTGTCCACTCAAGCAATTTATTTAGGCATGAATACTGTAATGAAACTTTATGGCTAGGTAGCTTATTTGAAAAGAAAGCGTGGAACTAAATTCGGGGTCACTGAATTTAAGGTCAAATTCACTGTTACTAAAACAGAACAACTGCTTCTGCTTATTAACTTTACTTAGGAATGAGATATTGACCTGAAACTTAGTGTGTAGGTGCCTTATATGAAAAGCAAGTTCGGGTCATTTATGGTCAAGGTCAAGGTCACTGTTACTAAAAATTGCACTGTTGTGGGCCTGTATTCCTCTGCAATACTTGCGAATATTGGTAATTTAGTCTTTTGACAGTTACTTTTAAGACGTAGGCTTCATAACTTTTGCTCAAAACTAAAACTTGTTTTGTTTATTTCGCCCATTGTTTTCTCGTTGGTCTGCTGTTAGTTTTTCCGGCTTGAAAACTAAAAATAGATTTATAAGTGAGGACGAGATTTCAGTGAAATGAGTCGGATTGTCTGTGAAAGATTGAACAGCTGCATAATACGTTGTATATTCGCATGTGTAGTAGATTTAAGAATGTCTTACTGAAATCCCTTGTTATAATTATGTCTTCAATTTGGTTTCAATAGCAATTCCTATAGAATCGTTAATGGAGTTTTAAACGGCAAAAGTAGAATTTGGTGGTCTATACAATGTACCAAAGAGTATATTTTTATTTCTCACTCTTATTTCGAGCCATATACATTAGGTGCCGTTTGTTTCCAAATCGGCGCGTCTGAATGCATGCAATGTTATTCTAATGTCACGGGCGGCTTCAGCCGGTAGAGTTATTATACTAGTTATTGTACTACGTTTCATTACGTGTTATATGTGGCAACATATTGTGGTCGGTGGTTCAGTTCTGATTTGGGACTGGTTAATACTGCAACTGAAACAACATGTATATGTTAGATATATAGTTAATATGTATTTACATATAAATACTCTTGACCACACTGGTCAACCTGTAGATGGCGAATGCAAAGAACCGTTGCATTCATCAATCAACTTTGCATAGTGTAACCAAGGGTCACAGGTTAGTAATTGTTAGTGAGTGTTAACGGTACTTTGATAATAAGGCTATTGGAAAAGCAGACTGATTTAAGGTGTATATAAGGCATATTGGAAGCAATTCATGGGGGTTCAGCATACTGATATACACGTGCTGTTTCACCTTTAGATTAAGGAATACAATGAAAAACAATACCCATTATTTAGTTTTCTATTTTATTTTGTAACCAAAACGATAAAATCTCAGTCCTATGACATACTCCCCCTTCTTTTAAAAATGTCGTCCCGACATTTACACATCTGTAATCATGTACTACTATAAAAAGGGATGATGAAGATGCCGAAACATGTAATAACAAAAACAGCATATCTGATTACTGCCGCTGTATGCTAATTAAATATAAATATAACCATAGAATATACATATCTAAGGTCACCGTAAGGTTATTAAGGACTATTGGCCGCTGTCATTGATGAAAAATAAGCAGAAACATTAATCACTGCCATTTCAGAAAAATAAGAAGAATTGTTAATCGCTGCCTTTCCTGATAAATAAGCAGAAACATTGATGTAAATAAATGTATAAAAATACAACCGCCATTATAATATTTCTCCAGCTAATCATGATTCGCTGAAAATAGAATATCATTAAAATACAAACAGGCATCACTTTCATATATACAAATATCACACATACTAGGAACAATACTTACCACTGTTCTATAAACTGAATACATTTAAGTCACACGGTCGCCAAACCTGTCTGGTGGTTTCCGTTGGCGCACGGGCCTTCTCTAATTCGTTGTAGTAACACTGGAGTTATGGCCCTTGTTTTTCTGAAAAGTGCCATGTATTTTGAACACTCTAGCACCTTCATTTATTATTTGATCTTTAACAAACGTTCACAGATTGTTAATAGCAATAAAAGCTCGGAAAAGTTTGAAAACCAGCCAGATCGGATACGTAACTTCAGAGTTATTGGCCTTGCTTTTTCTGAAAAATGCCATGTTCTCCCTTGTGAACACTCTAGCACCTGCATTTATTATTCGATCTTTACTAAACTTGCACAGATTGTTAATATCAATGAAAGCGCGGACAAGTTCAAAAAGCAACCAGATCGAATTAGTAACACCAGAGTTGTAGCTATTGTTTTTTCTGAAAAATGCCATTTTCTGCTTTGTGAACACAGTGGCACCATCATTTATTATTTGATCTTTACCAAACGTGCACATATTGTTAATATCAATGAACGCTCAAATACGTTTGCAAATCAGCCAGATCGGATCAATAACTCTAGAGATATGGCATTTTCTACATTGTGAACACTCTAGCACCTTCATTTATTATTTGATCTTAACCAAACTTTCACAGATTGTTAATATCAATAAAGGCTTGATAAAGTTCCAAAACAAGCCAGATCAAATCTGTAACATCGGAATTATGGCCCTTGCTTTTGTGAAAAATGCCATTTTCTGCTTTGTGAACACTTTAGCACCTTCATTTATTATTTGATCTTTACCAAAGTTTGCCTGAGTGTTAATATCAATGGCAGCTCGAAATAATTCGAAAACCAGCCGGATCGGACCAGTAACACCAGACTTATGGCCCTTGATTTTCTTAAATACCGGATCGGACCAGTAACACCAGACTTATGGCCCTTGATTTTCTTAAATATGCAATATGCTATATTGAAAACCTGCGGTCGTGGGTTCAAATCCCACTGGGGGCTAACTTTTTTTTAAATTGTATGACGCAAGGGAGTGCAGCAAGGTCTCGGATTTTGCCTCCGCCTTCTTGGCCCCACTTGGGTAATTAGGTAAAAATTCAGAAAAAATACATATCTTGCCCAAATGTGAATGGATTGGATTCTAATTGTGTATGGTCATTTAGGGAATCAAGGCACAACATATATAAAATGAGTATTTCCTCCTCTGCATATAGGGGCCCCCTACAGGGGTACAATTTGAGGAGCTTGCAGTAATTTACTATTACAGTGTTTCGGCCTTATGACGCCTACTCCTTTCCTATACCCTTTGAGATCTCAAGTTCACGTGCGGTGTACTTCTTAGTTATGATGTGTAAATGTGCAATATGGTCTCGGATTTTAGCCCTGCCCACGGGGGCCCCCTGGGGGCGGTAATCGGGTCAAAATTCACAAAATATTACTCATCTGAATGGTTTAGATTATATTTGTGTCTGGTCATTTAGGGACTCGATGCACAGCATATATAAAACTGGTTTGGACCGCCAGCATTAAGGGGCCCCTCTACTGGGGTACAACTTGGAGAACTTCCAGTAATTTACTGCTACAAGTTTCGGGCTTGTGACGTTAATGCCTTCTGTACCATTTGAGATTTAACATTCATGTTTGGTGTATTTCTTAGTTAAGGATTTGTAGATGTGCAATAAGTTTTCATATTTTGGCTCCATCCTCGGGGGTCCATAGATGGAAATCAGGTAAAAAAACACAACAAATGGCATATCTTGTCCATATTTGAATGTATTTGATTCTAATTTAGTATGATTATTTAGGGACTCGAGGCTTAACATTTATTAAATGAGTTTTGTCCTCCGGTGTAAAGGGGCCCCTCTACAGGGATACAACTTTGGGAGCTGAAGTGAAGTTGCAGTTATTTACTTTTCTGTAGTTTCCGTCTTGTGACGCTAACTCCCTTTATACTCTCAGAGATTTCAAGCTTATTTGTGGTGTGTTTCTTAGATAAGGATGTGCAGATGCGCAATACGTTTTCATTTTTGGCTCCATTCCCTGGGGCACATAGGGGAAAATTAAGTAAAAAAAATGTATTGTCTTGTCCAAATGTGAATGCATTTAATTCTAATTTGCTCTGGTTATTTAGCGACTCAATACACAACATATATAAAACGGGAGATGACCTCCTGTTTAAAGGGGCCACTTTACAGGGGTACAACTTGGGGAGCTGATGTTGCAGTAATATACTATTTCAGAGTTTTGGCTCTACATGGGTACAACTTGAGGAACTTGCAGTAGGTGATTGATTCGACTGCCATTTTGCTCAGTTCAGGGCAAATGGTTTTGTCATATTTGCCACAACAACTAATTTACTCCCCCACTCCCAACCACAGACTCCATAAAGCAAGTAGAGCGATAAAGGCCCTCTCGGCCGCTTTTTTATGTAATAAACTGTTTTATTTCATCAACTTATACATAACATGCTTTACAAATCGGTACACATAAACACATACATTAAAACATGATATATAAGTGTATTACTGACTTTATAATTTTAGATTCTGGTGAAATAATTTAGTGTTTAAGGTTCAGAGATGTGTAAAAAGGAGGAAAATAAAGCTTGGTTAAAGGTAAAAGACTATAAGAGCAGAAGGATGAAATCCGCCAGAAAGGGGTATATTTACTAGCAGGAGTAAGAGTTAGTATGAAGAGGCAAAGGATAGAAAAAATAGAAGAAATATGTATTGCTTTCCCTTTTTCATATATGTATTTGCCAGAGTTATGCATATCGTCCCCGTGTTCCGGTTGAATGATTTTTGGCGGAGTTATGACATTTTGTTTTAATACACAAAATGTGTCCAGACTATTTTTCCTGAAACCCTGACAGGATTTGAACCAAACATTGCAGACATGATCAATACCAGGCCTAGTGGTGCATATCATCGCTGTGTTCCGGTTGAGTGATTTTTGGTGGAGTTATGGCCCTTTAAAGGTTTTAAAACACAAACTTTGTCTGGACTTGTTATCCTGAACCTCTAGCAGGATTCATCCAAACGTTGCATTGATGATCAGTACTAAGCCTACTTATGCATGTCATCGCCGTATTTCGGGGGAAAGACTTTTGGCGGAGTTATGGCCCTTAAAGGTTTTAATACACTAACTTTGTACAGGCTAGTTTTACTGAACGCCTGGCTGGATTTCAACGAAACGTAGCAGCGATTAGCAGTACCAAGCCTAGTTGCACATATCATCATCGTGATTTTGTTGAATGATTTTTGACACAGTTATGGCCCCTTATACACGAACTTAGTCCGGACTAGTTTTCCTCCTGACAACTCCTGGCTGGATTTTAGTGAAACTTGGCAGGAATGATCAGTACCAAGCCTAGTTGCGCATATCGATGCCGTGTTTTCCACCACATACTCTATATAGCCAGTAGAGCGATACAGGCCCTCTCGGGCCTCTTGTTATGTAAAATATACAACACATTATGATATAGAACATATGCAGATATAATAGTGCAATAAAGGCATATATATGTTATACATAATAATATATATGTAAAGTGTCATCAATAAAATGTTTGCGCCGCATATTAAGCTTGTGACTCACCGATATGAACTGAAATGTGTAAATTATTCAATATATACTACTTACTAGTGGTAACAAGAAACCTGCTGCAAAGCAGCATTAATACATTGAATGATCTAGACTGAATCAGCAAAAGATAAGAAACATTCTCTTTTTCAAATATTACGTAAGTATGCGGAGATTTATTAGGAAAAATCCGTCAAAAGCAGGTCCCAAAGCAACGTCACAACTGTCAGATGACGTCACAATATTGACGTCACGTTTGTTTTTGTAAGTTGGATGAGATTTCATTTGAACAAAGCCGTAAAATACAGGTCTCGGTCCGTATTTTTCGCGAGAGTTATAGACTTGGTTCTTATTGTTTTACGCCTCCCTTCGCTCGGCGTTCACATCATTATACCTCGGTCTTATTAGTGTACACCGTGCTTCGTTCTGTTGGTTTTTACGACAACGCTTCACTGAACGCTTAACTTGCCATAAAACGTAAAGTGCTTCAGAGACCCAGAAATATCAAAAACAGATAGAAAACTTCCCGGGCGCATGCGCTTCGTGCAAGCGTCCTTTACGAGAACTCGTCTAAACACTTGAATGGTATAAACACATATTTTGGAATGTTCAAAGGTTGTGACCTGTGTATTTGACGTTTTGGTAGATCAGTATACTCAGTGTAGAGAAAGTTGGTTTATTGTCATAAAAAATGAGTACTCTCCGTTCACGCATGCGTATTACGAAGAATCATGGACTAATATCAATTTATAAATGAACTATTATCATGCGCTTCAATTTAAGATATATCATGAAAATGCAATACATTTGGCCTGATGTTTCCTCTGATATAGTTATTGTTTATGAATATTTTGTCTGGAACACTCAGCGAGTATTTGAAGTAAAAAAGAGTACAATGATGGACCTTTGGAATCGGCCGAGCACGACACATACGAAATAATGCAGTCTCGGTTTGATTAAGGCTGTCCATGAGCGGTAGTGAAATATGCTAGCTACCGCTCACGCCCTCAAGCCCCGGGTTGAGCAGAACTCAATATTCATAAAAATCAACAGTACAGAATTTTAACCATCCCGAAGATGGCAAGCATATGGCGGTGGATATAGCAATATTTGTATCTTTATTTCATCCCCTATATCCAGCGGCGTATGCTCCCAGAGAGGCCCAGGCCTGTCCATTATGGGGGGGAAAAACGAGCTTATTTCTCATTTTGGGAAAGATGTAAGATTTTACCAATTAAGTAAATTTGACAATACTATGCTTTATTTATCTTTTCAGTCAACAGTTATTATATTACTTTTCTCAGTCAGAACTGACTCCACAGACAAAAACACATTGCAGAATTAATGCTTTTTCTCAAATTCTGAGACACTGCTGCTTTCTGATTGGCAAATATTTCTGCCACAATTGGGGAAAAAACAGTCAAGTTCTCAATTGGGAAAACTTAGAGGTCTCTGTTACATAAGGTAAAAAAGCCCTGTTCATGGTACACAGATCATTTTAGTGGAGTCAATCACATGAAATAGAACTGGGATGTAGTGTACATTTTGTTTTTAATTGAAAACCAAGTGTTGCAAGTATTTAGCATTTCATTGAACACATTTTAAGTAGGGTTGTAGAGAAAACATGACTTAGAAGAGACGGGAAGGGGGTTGGGGATAGTGATGGGGTCAGCAGGGCCTTTTTACCAGTTTTTGGGAAAGGGCCTTTTGCTCTTAATTAGGGGTGGAATCCATAAATGAGGAATGAAATGTTCAAGGTAAGTTTAAAAAATGGGGAAGTCTGCATGATTTTAAAAGAAATGAGAATGGGGAATGTGCCTTTTACAGGCCGCTTCAAAGAAGGGTTAAACGTCCCTGAGCAGGGTATGCCTCAGCTGCCTGTGGGTAAATGTAGAGAAGGGAATGGCATGTATGTGGTTTAGGAATTGCTGTGTCCCATGGCCATGCAGCATATGTGGTGTTTGACACTGGCCATTACAGGCATACCATAAGGTGAACCCCTTCACAGGGTTCAGGGCTGAGGGTCTCCTAGCGGTTTTGGGAAACAAGGGAACATGACCATTTATTTTTGGGAAACAATGGAAAATTGTATGTTATTGGTAATAAAGGGAACATGGACCACCCCTGGATGGGCCTCAGGTCTATGGCTACAGGTCTTTTTATACAAACAAGAATGATTCTGAGAGAGGAATCATATGAAATTCAATGAAATCAACAACTGTCACGGCTGATCCAGTTATGTTTACAATTTACACAGTTTGTCAACATTAACACCATCGATGTGCTTGGCAAATTTCGAATAAACACTGCATAAACAAACCAAAAAAGGAGTTGTACATGTACACATTTGAACTCACGTGTTATTTGCCTGCAGAGTTCTAAAACAGTCACACTCTACTAACCCTATGTGCACTAAAGCTGAGAATGACACCCTCTAAAATATGTATGCCTACCTAAGAAATATTTATTATCACTGATAGTATGTTTGATATCACCTGATAGTTTGATATCGCCTTATAACGCAGATAGTGAAATATTCCATGTAGTGCATAGGTATAATAATATAAATACCACATTTGTGAGAGATGGTTAGTAAGAATATTCACTCTGAGAGAATGATTATCAACCGAGGAATAGTCAAAGTGGTAATCATTTTCCGAAGAGTGAATACATTCTATCCATCCCTCTTTCACGAATATGATGTTTATTTTAAATAATACTGAATGATCCTAAATAAGACGTTTACCCTCTGAGAAACTTTACAACCTTGTGCATGCTTGTGATAGGCAATCACAACTTAGTGATACAAACATATAGATCAACAGGGGCGTACCTAGACGATTTTGAAGTGGATTGAGGAGTGGGGGTCAGTGTCCAGGGGCGAAGTCATGGTGGGGATTAGGGAGGTGAAGCCGCTGAAGGTATACACGTATGTTTTTAAGCAAACTGATGTGGACGCAGCTGCGTACTCGCGTACTCGCGTATAGGCCGGAACGCGCCTAGTCTACCATGAAAATATTTTGGCTGATGCTTTGATATCATGAAACTAAATGTCATTACACCTCTTTGAATATAAAGTTATATTGTTTCTTTCAGGATTGTTTAAACCATTACCACAGAGGGTCAACTTTAAAGTTAGATGTAAATGTTTCACTGTTGAAATTCTATTGTTAATATTAAATCAACTATGCTTCCATAAAGTTTTAAAACTGCATGTTGACTAGCTGAAAAAAAGGTTTTATAACCAATAAACATATGTGAAATATCTGAAAATATGCAAATATTGCAAATATAAAAAGTTAAATATTGTTAGAAATGGGTTTAAAATGAATAAAAAATAAAATAAATAACAATAGTTATGTCCACTTTTAAATTATGAACCTATCAAAGATTTCCCCCAAACAGAGGGGCAGGAGGCATACCATCAATGATGACACTGGGGTAGGAAATTAGACAGAACCTGGTACAAACATGGGGATATTTAAAATTGAGTATACTGGTAGACACTGGGGATTTGGACATGATGTTCCTCATATGGATGGGGATTATAAACAGTTTTAACATATATCTGTCTAATTCCCCGCAGGGTATGCCCAGTGCTCTCCGCTGGAGGGTGGGGACACATTGGGGGTTAGAGGGTTGGGGGAAACATTTATACCGAGGCCACACTTAAAACATTTAATGTTTGCCCTTTCCCGACCGACCCGAGAAAAAGGGCCCGACGGAAATATTTTTTCTCGTTTTTTGGAACTTTTGTTTTTTAGATTCTAATTAAAAAAAATGACATTTCTTTTGATAAATTTTGATTTTTTTAAAAATAAAAAAAATATTTGCCTACCTACCGACCCAAAATTGTATTTTTAAGGGTGGCCTGAGGTACATTAAACAAAGGCATTAAACACCAAAACTATTAATATCATGAGTTGGACTGGTTTTGCACACATATTTCAATGCAAAACAAGTCTATCTCAAGTAAGACAATGTTTTGCACTGAAATAACTCCTGAAATTTCTGTGCAAAACAAGTCTATCTCAAGTTAGACCAGTTTTGCACTGAAAAGTTGAGCGCAAAATAAGTGTAACTCTCTAATTACCTATTTCCTATTAATATATATATTTTTTTAATTAACTAAGAACTAAGAATATAATCAGTTTTTTGCTTCTCCTGAAAAGTTTGCAAAAAGTGAGTTAGACCAGTCTTGCGCCAAGCCCTCGATCTAGTGTCAGCATTTACAACCGCGAAAACACTACGGCGTTTCATTTGGCTTTAACAAATCCAGCGGTGCCTTCAGTCGTTAAACATTCACCTCTTTGAAACTAGGTTTTAGTGTGCACCAAACCGCACACTAACCCTATGTGCATCCCAATAAAACGGGACAGTGTAGGACAGACATCACAGACTTTTATTTCGGCGGGGAGCCATTTGTCCACGTGACAATGACATGTTTGTGTTTTTGTGTAACGCTTATTCTGATGGGCTGATTGCATTATGGAGTTTTTTCGTGACCCAATGATTTTGTATGATACTGAAACTATTAGTATGGTACTGACATTATTTAGTATAATTCTGCGAATATTAGTATGATAGTGACACTGCTTATCATGCTACTAAAAATAGTATAATGATTCTGAATTTATTCAGTATGATACTGAATTGTTTATTATGATACAGACGTTATTTAGTATTATTATACCTCACTGTAAACACTCCATGTAAACTCCCCATACCATGCCGGGTTGATATTTCGCGCTCTCGACCTCAGCGCATCATAGCGGGTGATAGCGCAAAATATCATCCCGCTAGGTTTTTGAAAAGCTCAGTTCTAACAGATTTTTTCAACAACAACAACAATGTTTTTTTCATTATCCAGTATATTAGTATATAAGGAGTATTTGTTCGGTATAATAAAATAAATATCACATCCTCTTGAGGGTGCCAGTGGATATTATCAACCCTCGAAATGGTAATGTCTACCTCGGCTATCGCATCGGTCGACATTACATACTCGGCTATCGCTTCGGTCGACATTACATTCTCGGGTTGATAATATCCACTGGCACCATCAAGAGGATGTGATATTTACATAGTATGTTTCTGAACATAGTTAGTATAATAGTATGATACTGAAAATGTTTATTGTAATAGTTATTGTTATTAGTATGATACTGAAATTATTTAGTATTATACTGAAATTGTTGGTATGCTACTGAACAGTTTAGTATGATACCTAACATATTTAGTATGATACTGAATTCTTTAGTATGCTACTGAAATTATTTAACATGATATGCAAAATATGTAATATGATACTGATATTTTAGTATGACACTGAACAATTTAGTATGATACAAAATAGGTTAATATAACACAGAATGATAATCAAATTATTTAGTATGATACTGAAATTATTGAGTATGATACTGTGTCATACTAATTAAACCTTAATATGCGTTACGTACCAAGAGGGTCATTGTTGTAGATGTTAGTATTATGCTTACATGTAATTATTGTGTATCATCGGATTCTGAAAAGCTTTGCATGATAGTTAACAAAATGCAGCATCATAGCATCATACTAATGAAATAACTATGACCCTAATCGTACACCATAGTTAATTTCCGTAGTTTTGTGGTTAATTACCATAGCTAACCCCTCGGTCGACATTACATTCTCGGGCTGATAATATCCACTGGCACCCTCAAGAGGATGTGATATTTACATAGTAGAATACTGAACATAGATACTATAATAGTGAAATTATTTAGTAGGATACAGACAATTTGTAGCGTAATATTTATTTAATATTATACTGAAATGGTTGGTATGATACTGAACAGTTTAATATGATACATTACATTTTTAGTATGATACTGAAATATTTAGTATGATACTAAAATTATTGAGTATGATACTGTGTCATACTAAATGTGTATCATGATATGCAAAATATTTAATATGATACTGATATTTTAGCATGATACCGAACAATTTAGTATGACACACAATAGGTTAATTTAACACAGAATGATAATCAAATTATTTAGTATGATACTGAAATTATTGAGTATGATACTGTGTCATACTAAATGTGTATCATCGGATACTGAAAAGCTTTGCATGATAGTAAACACAATACAGCATCATAGTATCATACTAATGAAATAACTATGACCCTAATCGTACAACATAATTAAATTCCGGATGATAACAGATATTATGTTACCTTACGATTGATATTTATTGGATTGTACTGTTAAATTATGTAGTGATTTGTAGCTTTCCTTACGTTTGAGTATTTGAAATGTTTCATAGTATGGAAGCAGGTTGACTCCACAAAAGTAAAGGAACAGGACAAAAAATTGAACAATAAAACTACATTTCATTTCCTACTTTCTCCCAAATAACGTTTCTTTACTTGATTTATACATATGCCATTTCCAATGTAGACGTAAAACATATTAACTTAGTGTATGCCCAGATTTATATACGTCTATGCTTGTGCATCTTTATCTCTAAGTCAAACACACTTCAAATGTTATATGCACATATACATATTGACACAAATAACAACGATAATGTAGGTCATACTGAGCGACCTTGTCCTCTGTTAGACTATTGTGCAACTCTGTGCATTCTGGTTTAGGTTTGAGTTTCACTCTCATAGTTAATTTGAATAAAAATCCATTTTGTGAAGACTCATTTGTTGTTGGTGTAGTTGTTGTTTTATTATTCTCTTAACACTCACCCTTCTCATAGGAGTAACACGACAACAACACATACGTTATACATGTATATGTATTGGTATAAGCCAATGGACGACCGACTGAACTAACCGAACGGGCTCAAAGTTGTAACAACCAAATACTAGTACCTAAGTAACTTACATATATGAATTCAAACATATAAAATATGAGACATTTCTAAACCAAGGTATTGGTACACTATTCCACAGAATTTAAACATAAATACGTATTATGTCTATCCAACACTGACTCCATGTAATTGATATAAAACGCTTTCTGTTTAAAACCAAGGTATTGGTACACAGGACCTTATAATTTAAACCTCAATACGTCCTGTGTCTCTCCGACACTGACTTCATGTCATTTATATAAAACAAGCTCTGTTTAAAACCAAAATATTACATATATGAATTCATATCTCCTTTGTTAAACATATAACATAGGAAACATTTCTAAACCAAGGTATTGGTACACTATTCCATATAATTTAAACATAAATACGTCCCGTATCTACCCGACACCGGCTCCATGTAATTGATATGAAACAATTTCTGTTTAAAACCAAGGTGTTGGTACACTAGACCTTAGAATATAAACCTAAAAAGAGAAATATAAAAAGATCGGACAGGGAAAGTAGCATTCAAGGAGGACAGTAAACCACAAAACACAGAAACAAACACGCAAACAGACAAACAAGAAGGCAAAAGCAATAATAAATGCAAACGACATCACAAACACAAAAAGGGTTGACAATAGGGCTACCGCCTTGGAACTGTCAGTGGCAAAGTAGGCCACTGGGGGGTTTAAACCGGTTCTAGGGTGCACAAAACCTCATACTTACCCTACTGTCATCCCATTAAAACAGGACAGTGTAAATAAAGAAATCCCCGCCATGATCTAATCTCTAACCACCAAGGCAGCATCAATAGGCAATATAAATAAAACACAAATATTCTCGTGTAAATATAATACAAAAAACCAATAGCCTAGAAAGCCACAATGAAGGTACACATTGACTTTGCAGAAGCCAGAGACGTAAGAGAATAAACCATTAAGGGCACGACAAGAAAGATCATGGACAAACATCAAACGCCACCGTCCCAATGGGCTTTAGGTAGGCGTCATCATAGGGTCCACAGCCTGTCCGGTCTTCGTACAATTAAAAAGGAAAGTATAGTGGCGAACTGTAAAAGGGTCCACCACCAAGCATGCAGTACGTTGCAAAATGATAGGGTCATAACCTCTTTTGATAAACTTTTTAACAAGTTTAACAAAGATAGTATAAAAGTGATCATGACCTAGAATTTTACGAAGTTTATAAATCACATCACCATAGAAGTCAGGTTGTGATAGTCCTTGTCGCAGAAGAGTCCTTTTAAATTTGGAAAGAAGATCAGGGTTACGATAATAACATTTAGCAAAGGTTTTACGAAGTTTATGGTAACGGTAACCCTGATTGAGTAACTTTTTAGTTATACAAAAATTACGAATATTGAAGTCCTTAACTCGAGTACAAGCTCTAGAAAAAACGAATCCAGTGTCTATCCGACACTGACTCTCATGTAATTGATATAAAACAAGTTCTGTTTAAAACCAAGATATTGGTACACAAGTCCATAGAATTTAAACATGTTTATATCCTGTGTTTAAACATAAATACGTCCCGTGTCTAACCGTATCTGACTCAAGGTAATTGATATTAAAAAAGTTCTGTTTCTTACTTTAGCTCTCATGTAAATCTATTTAAATGTCAGGTATCATAGGCACGTTATACATTGCATGTGCCCAGGGACATGAATCCCGAAACCGATTCGTTGCAACATGCTATAAAACCCTATGCGTAATTAGTAACCAAAAATCGATACCGAATCGTTGCAACATGGCATACGTCTAATTACCGTCCCTATATATGGGAGCTAGCATTTCAATATCAATTATGAATCACATACATCAGTTTCCTTGCCATACCTAACCATACGTGCAGATACCCGCACATAGTAACCTATAAGTCGATACCGGCTCATTGCACCTGATATACGCCCTTTACCACCTTAAACAGGGTATATTATAGTCACATACTTTATACGCAAAACCAAATGCCTTACGACTATATTTTCTTGTGTCCTATACAGGGGAGCTCGTATCAACATTACATACTGTTGAATCAAACAGTCTAAATGCGTGCCCTCATGAAATCACTCGACAAGCAATTGTTCCAAATGTGTCCACGCATGTAGCAATCCGCATGTAGTAACTAGGTATACGGTATAATCTTAGTCTAAATTCATGTCCACACGAAATAAACTGACACAGAATGACACGACTGGCAAGTGTTCCTCCTCTCCAAACGTATAACTTGTTAAAAGTTTGCTTACTTTAACCTTCATTGATAATTGTAACCGTCTGGTACTTCAAATAGTATTCATTATGTATTGTGTATTAAACTACATAATCACAAACGTACTTGCAATTATATGCATTCACCATTTTTAAAATGATATCAATACTAGTATTAGTATTATTTCTCACTGTGCCACACCGCTACCCACGATGTCACTACCACCAATGTCACTACCCAGATTGGCACTATATATACATAAATATATACATATAAAAATGTAACCAGTCATTTAGACAATCTATATAAATTCCAGGAATATTCAAAACATTTTAATATATGTTTCATTGTATATGCCCCCCTTTTAAAACTGTCTGTTTCTACAAGTATCTCGCATTTCAAATACAACAACCCCCAGCATACATCATAAATACATTATTACTTATCCCATTTTAAAATTAAATATTTCTTTATACATCTTATATTTCACAAACGTGCGTCACGAACACGTTGTACCTGGGCATTTGCCCGAGACTTCGTTTTTTCCAGCAGTTTTAAAACGCCCGAGTTTTAACAATTTAATATTTTCATACATCTACACATATCTAACCCTATGTGCAAATACGCGCACATAGCAACCGATATGCCGATACCGCCCCTCATTCATTAAAACATAATCAGACGGAGTAATCTTTCTTTTCAGTGACACTTAACTGTGGAAACCAATCTTAGCTCAACATGCATGCATATGGGGACTGAGGAGCACAACCCCTCTTTCATTACCAAACTGGAGAATTTCACTCCCATACAAAAAATAATTATCTTTTGAATTCATCTTTTTCTTTGATCGTTCCTCAATCGGAACACGAACCCAGGATCTCCGCGACCGTGTCGGATTCTAACCTTTCATCTGTCGAGGACATTAATATTTGACATACAGTGCACCAATCATCTCATCACGGATTTCTGAAAATTATCGATATAAATTTATCTAGCAATTAAATGTACACTCGTCATGCTATTGATTACAATGCCGTAGACACTTTACTTGATACACACCCCAGTAACACTGTACTACAGTGATATCCCTTTATGTACCGGCTCTCTTATGTATACATAGCTGTATACTTGCATTGGTGATACAATGTACCACATTTACACAACAATGCATGACGTTCGCGTGCATGCTAACTAGTGACAGCATACAACACTAAAATTGTATTGTAAACATTTTATAGTAATTCCCAGCAACCATGAACAACATCTCCTCCTTGCTATTTTCATTTTCCGAGAAAATATAACATTTCAGATATTCACCATGTTCAAAGCTTTTTGAAACCTGAAATAATGAAAAGACATGTACGACTAATAATTCATGTAGAAAACATAAATAAATAATTAAATATTTACACCTGAGCCAGCTAAACTACTGATCCTATAAACACCGTTTAGAAATTTACAATACTTATCTATAATGTTTTCTTTTCCATGTGTACTAGGTGTCCGCTGATAGTTCTCTTCCTGTGTAACATAAAACCACCCAGTAAAAAATGTGAACATGTTAACTGGTCAGTCATCCAAAGCTGAATGGCAAAAACTGGCGTGCACTAAGAGTGCGCCCCTTATGATAATCACTTACATAAAGAGAAATCAATTATCGTCGAATTCGGTTCTCTCAAGCGACAATAATGTCATTTATTTTTTAAATCTCCTTAAGATTATTTCTAAATATTTAGTATTAAGAATTTTCTGCATATATAATGGCATATTACTGCGCCTTTACTAGTTGAAATGTTTTTGTATCTAACAGTTTAACTCCATATCGTCAGAATCTCTCTCTCTCTCTATCTCTATCACTCTATCTTACTCTCTCTCTCTCTCTCTGTTTCTGTCTTTGTCTCTGTCTCTCTCCATCTCTCTGAAACTCCGCAATTTTCTCATAATGCCATCATAAAGGAAACTGCCCAAATAATGGGCAATATGCCAGCAGATTATGTTTATCTAGAGATACTGTTTCCCTTGGTTTTTTTTGTTGACGCCGTTGGGTAATGGCGAATAAGATGTTATAGTCATACATGGCTCGTAAATGTAATATATAAGCCAACCCGTAGGAAATCGGATCAAAGTTTGAAACACTTTTGATTATTTCTCATCTGATTAGTTATAATATTTGGATACACTTAAAATCGCTGGATACCTGTATAATTAAAGGCACTATAAACGACCCCTTCAACAATGTGTCCCGACCCTCTTCGACATAACGAGTCGGAACCTTAACCTAAACCTTAGGAATACACATTGTTTACATTCCTATTAGTTCACAGGCCCACTGTCATGTATATTTACTTATTGGTATAGTTTTGACGCTTGCGTAGAACCTTGCTTGTTCAGTGTGATATTATTGGATAATATGACCCGCCGAGATATGTATATCAGAGTTTCATATTTTTTTACATTGTTTTCTTCTAAATTGATTGCATTGTGTAAGCCACGATTTGGATGGGTGATAGTCCAACGCATTACGACGGGTTTACTTACTAAGCATAGACATAGCAAGACAACAGCAAACGTTGTTAAATTACATATTTATGACCGATGCAAAGATGAGTAGTATTTATTATGTTTAGTGTTGATGCGTCTATATGCTTTATCTAGCATCTTTGTTTTGTTGAATTTAGTATATATACCAGAAGTTCTGCATGTAGGATATGTTGTGTTGTTGCATTTAATATATGTTATGTTGTTGCATTTAGTATATATTGTAGAACATTCAGTAATAGTGTGTTGTTGTAGTTGTTAGACTTTATGTTGCTTTATTTAACGTAACTTGTGTTGTTGAATTCAGTATAGCTTGTGTTGCTGAATTCATTGTGTGGATAACTTTTAAAACAGTTTAATAATCGTTAAATACATGTATAATGTAACAGGTGATCTCGGTTTTGTACGTATAGAAAAATAGGTGTAAATAAATGTCTAATTCAATTTCATATCCGTCGGTGTATCTCTTTTAGTTATTCCATTCGGAGTGAATACTTTGAATTTTCATCGAACAAAACTCTGGATTGAGCGTAAGGTAATAATGTAAGTTCATCATTAATACTATTTCGTTTTGTTCTAGTGTATCTTATAATTGGTATACGCCCGTTGAAAAGAGGGACGTATTATGGTCAAAGAGCAAGGTCGCCAAGGCCTTATACGGAAATACGCATTCCGCGCGATAACTTCAAAATCGTAACACCAACACTCATTAAACTTCATAGATACATTGTTTTAGGTGACAGTAGGACTCTACTGCTTTTTAGTTCAATAGGTCAGTGGTCAAGGTCGCCATGACCGTATATTACACATACTCTTCGAATCTCATCTAAAGTCATGCAACTTTATGCATTGCCCTAGGTGAGAGTAAGATGCCTTTTGGGTTTTCAAGGCCCCCTCTGGCCATTTGTTTCTTTCGCAACCAAAAAATATTGCAGCCAAATTGGAGATATTGGAGCCAAAATTGACTTATAAATATGGTATAATGCATTCATTATTGTTTACGTATTTTTTTAAACATGACCATGGTGAAAAAAATAGATTAGTTACATACGTAATGATTCCTTTAAAATGTCTTACTTAATGCTAACATCAGTTTTTGTCCTAAATAAAACTTAAAAATAAATATTACCGATTTATCTAAATGTCGGTATGTTTTTCTACCATTTACTTATTAATATGGTATTTTTTCAGTTTTACGTTTAAATGATATTGAAGATGAGTATCACTTCATTTTTATTTGCTCTTATTATCTACAGTTGATTGTTCTTTATCTATGTTACAAATAAATGCATGCTCTGATAGCTTCAGATTTATATTTTTTGATAAGCAAGTGCATTTATCAGTGTTAAAAAGGTCTGATTTGAAGGGCAGGTCCACGACATATGAACAATAGTCTCGTCCTGGAGGCATTAGTGACAATAAGGGTTTTCTGCTTTTTTTATTTTGTTTATTTTAATGCTTCACAGTAATCTTTACCGAATATGTTAATTTTTTAATGTCTATTAGGTTTTCAACAAGTTGCTTCCAAGTCCCCTGGTTAGTTATGAGTCTTCTTAACCAGGTTTATTTAAGACTAAGTATGAAAGCTTTCACATTTATCATTTTTAGATCGCCCTCAAAATATTGTTTAACTATAACTGCTTTTTTAATTTTTTCAGAACCTTTTCATAAAAAATCGCAAAAATATGTTATTAATTGTTGCGATAATGTTTTCATTTAGTTTGAAAGAGATATAAATATATGATTTAAAATAAGAAGTGACAGTGTTTTAATAACCGTGATTTTACTAAATGTACTTTACTGTATTTTGGATTTTTGAAATCTTATCATTATAGTTTACTTCTATCATATTACCTAAGCTGACATTAAAATGTTTTCCTAGTAGCTTTGTTTTGATTGTATCGGAACTGTATTTTTCCTCCTATCCATACAACTTGTGTTTTGTCGAAATTTATAGTTAAACCAGAATATTTAGAATATTTATGGAGTTCTGATAGTGTTTCATTCAGGGATGTATCTGTTCCATCAAAAAGGAAATATGTATCGTCTGCATATTGCGAAAGTTTAATTTCTACATTCTCTAAAGTAATACCTTTAATATTTGTATTATTCCTTATCCTAATCGCCAGTATTTCATCGCACAAAACAAAAATATAAGATGATAAGGGGACTTCTGACGGAAGCCCCTTCATATGTTGAAAAACGATGACAGGTTTACCCCTTCATTAACAGTCATTTTTATATAAAACCTTTATCCATGATATAAAATGTTCTCCAAAGTTAAAAAAGTAAGTATTCAAATATAAAGGTCCATGAGAGAGAGTCGAAAGCTTTTTCTAAATCAATCAAGAGAATTAAACCCGACAGATTATTTTCTTTTGCGTATTGCATAACATCATATATAAGTCTGGTATTTTCTCATAGGTATCTTCTTGAGATAAAACCTGATTGATTTTTATTTACCAGCTTAATAAGTGTTGATTTAATTATATTTGCAATATATCCTGAGGCAATTTTATATGTACAATTAAGGAGGGAGATTGGCCTATAGTGTTTTACATGCAGTCTTGATTTATTTTATTTTGGTATAACAGGTATTATTCCTTCTATTTGAGTTATTGATAGTTCTCCCTTATTGAATCCATAATTTAAAGATCGTCTTATTTATCGCCAAAATACTTGAAAGAATTCAGCACCGAAACCATCTGAACCAGGGCTAGTTTTCTTTTTTTTAAGTGTTGCCATGGCTTCTTCAATATATATAAGGCCTTCAAGATTAAGTGATTCACAGTCTGTAAAAACGAGTATGATAATGGACCTTTGGAAACGGCCGAGCACGACACATACGAAAAATTGCAGTCTCGGTTTGATTGAGACTGTTCATGAGCGGTAGTGAAATATGATAGCTACCGCTCAGGACCTCTAGCCCCGGGTTGAGCAGAAGTCAATATTCATAAAATCAACAGCACACAATTTTAACCATCCCGAAGATGGCATGCATATGGCGGTGGACATGGAGTTATCCTTCTTTAACGTCTTCCCCATGTCGTACGGCGTATGGTCCCAGTATCTAATAAAATGAAATGCCCCGAAGAGCGAAAAATATAATTGAATTTAGATGGGGGCAGCGGTTATAAAGCCTGCGTATAAAATGCAGACAACATATCCTATGAGTGGATAAACAATACCCAGAGCCTTTTATCGGCCGTAGTAATGGAACCACCGAATCAAAAATTAAGTAAGAAAACAAAAGAATTGAAAATGTACCACCGATAACTAACTATAAGTATCGGGCTCAGCGATCTCCAAAGATCGAATGAATAACAGTACTGATTGCAAGCGCGTGGAGACGTGTTACTGCCGCCACACTGCACAAGCAACGCCACTGTGCTATAAAAAAGAGTATGATAATGGACCTTTGGAAACGGCCGAGCGCGACACATACGAAATATTGCAGTCCCGGTAAGTTTAGATATATCAAATTCTTTCAAATACTCTTCTAAATTTACGTTTTCTAGTTCATTGTCTTTGCTAGTATAAGTTGTTCGTAATAATTTTTAGTCTCATTTAAAATGTCATGTTGATCTGTCATGATTTCTCCATTTTCTTTTTCTATTTTGGCAATTATCTTTTGAAGCGAAATTATGGGATTCTAAATTGCAAAAAAAATGAGGTTGGTTTTTCATCGTTCTCACTAATGTTTGCTCTTGATCTGATTAGGTAGCCATTTATTTTTTGTTTTCTTAATATTCTTAATTAAGTTTTATATATTTATAATGTTTCTAAACTATTTGAAGACAGGTTATTTTTTAATATTTCTATCTCAGCAATCAATCATGTTCTCTTGTATCTGTCATTTTTTCTTGTAACTAGAATACAATATCGATTTACCCTGTAATTCCACAAGTAGTGTTTCGAGAAAGAGTTGATCAGTAATTAAAAATTGTGTGTAATTCATTATTGGGGATATTGTGAATGTTCTCCATATTGTAAATTGGGACTGCATACTGTAGTTTAATGTCCTGATTTTTTTTATTAATTGCGAATATCACTAAGAAGAGAATTATTACGTTTCCAAAGGGGTTTACCTGGTATAAATTGAGTGAAATTCAATTTTAGAACTATCATTGAATGGTCTGAGTGGTAACTGGTTTCAATGGTACAACTGTCTATGGAAGAAAACATATTTTCTGAAACTAGGAAAAGTCAAGTCTGGCTTGTTTTAAAGGAGTTTTTGTCTCCAAGTATACCGTTTTAGAAATGGGTGTAATTCTCTGAAAGGATCAATGCGTTTATATTCACATTTAATATCTAGAACCCGTTCTCAAGCCTTTTTGTTTTTTACCCTTTTGTAATAAGAGTAATCTAGGATTGGATCTTTAACGAATTTAAAGTCTCCACACATGATTAGGGTACTGTTTTTAAATTGTTCATATTTCGACAAAATAGTATCGTAAAAACTGGGGGAATCATTATTTGGGCCATACAGATTGATACGTGTAAAACGATTATTTTAAACTGTCATGTCAGCTATGAGAAAATTACCTTCCTTATCTGTTATGTGAGAATCTACTTTATAATCTAAGTGTTTGTTAAAAAGTATCGCCACACCTCTTGCGTTTGCAGTTCCTGAACTAAAAAGGCAATCATTCCCCCACTATGTACGAATAAAATGTTCAGTTGCTGTGGTAGAGTGAATATCATGAAGGCAATATATGTGACCATTTTTCTTTTTAGGTTGTTAAAAAAAATCAATACGTTTTTCGACTGAACCTAGACCCTGACAATTAACTGACAATATGTTAATACTAGTCATAAGTGTTGATACAAAAAGATAGGAACCGTAATGAGACAGCAATCAGCAGTTGTAAAAAAGACAAGTGCAAAATTAACAAAACATTATGCATTTTGTGAAAAAGTTATTTAAAAAATGTATTTTTAACATACACTAAATAATTATACTCTATTGTGGTGTTGTTGGTAATAATGGTAGTAATACCTTATTAGTATATATTTAGTAGCTAACTCCAAAGTATGTCATGCACTATAGTATATCTCAGGAAGCAACACATATAAGTAAACATATTATACAAAGGGGGTATTGCCTCTAAGTATCTCATAAAACGTTACACAAAACATATTAGTAAATATAAATCAACCAAAATTACAAAATTATTAAAATAATATTATTATCCAAAAAAAAAAACACAACATTTTATCTCAAGCCGCAGACTTATATAAAGTAATTATATCAAAACATGTAGTGCATTTTCATATCTTAGCAGATAGCTATAGAACAAAATATAGCATATGAATGGCAAAGATAGCATAAATGTGGTAAGTAGATACATTTTAAAGATCAATGTACTATTATGCATGTATCTCAAAGATTATCACTATCATAATAACTCGGGCAGTAAACTTCACCTAAAGCAAATTATATCTCAAAAAGTAGTGCATAATTATCTCAGAATATATCTGCCTAAAGTAAAATATGCATGTTAATTTTCATATGATAAGTTCAGTTTAAAAAGAGCTGTACAAAATAAATAGTGGAAAAACACCAATCATATAGGATATTGTATCTCAGGTAGCAAAGCATATACAGTATTATATTTCAGGTAGCAAATCATATAAAGTAGGTATATTTCAGGCAGCAAATCATATGAAGTATCATATTTCAGGTATCAAAGCATGTAAAGTATGTAAATTTCAGGCAGCAAATCATATAAAGTATTATATTTCAGGTATCAAGGCATGTAAAGTATGTATATTTCAGGCAGAAAATCATATAAAGTATTATATGTTAGGTATCAAAGCATGTAAAGTATGTATATTTCAGGCAGCAAATCATATGAAGTATTATATTTCAGGTATCAAAGCATGTAAAGAAGGTATATTTCAGGCAGAAAATCATATGAAGTATTATATGAAGTATAATATCTCAAGTAGCAAGGCATATACACTATTTATATTTCAGGTAGCAAAGCGTTAAAGTATGTATATTTCAGGCAGCAAATCCTATAAAGTATTATATCTCAGTTGGTAATTCATATAAAGTAGTATTATCTCAGGTAGCAAATCATATAAAGTATTTTATTTCGGGTAGTTAAGCATAAATACTATTATTATATAACCTATAAATAGACGCGTTTTCATTGGCTAAAAAGTAATTTTTTAGAAAAAATATCTAGCGATATTGACCTGTTTTTTTGATATTGACCTGTTTTTTTTATATTGACCTGTTTTATATAATTGTTTTTTTGATATTGACCTGTTTTATATAATTGTAAATTGAGGGTTATATAATAAAACAGTTATGGACTTTTCAGCTGTTATACATGATGTTGATATGTACCAAAAAATCATTATTGACCTCGGCTATCGCCTCGGTCAATAATGATTTTTTTGGTGCATATCACATCATGTATAACAGCTGAAAAGTCCATAATTGTATATTATGTATCAGGTAGAAAAGCATATGAAATATTATATCATGTCCTATAGAGTTTGAATATTACAGGTAGCCATACACAGTATTATATCTCATGTAGCATAAAATCTAAAACATTATATTTCAGGTTGCAAAAAAAAAAAAGTATGTTTATATCTCAGGTAGCAAAGCATATAAAGTATTAGATCTCAGGCAGGGAAGCACACAATGTAAGTAGATATCGGGCGCCAAACCTTATAAAGTATATATATATCTCCAGTAGGAACCACTTAAGGTATGTGTATCCCGGACAGTGAACACATTTAGTATGTATATCTCAGACTAAAAGCACAGTAAGTTAAGGAAGTGGAAGTAGGTATGTACATCTAAGGCAGGAATACCATTAAGTAGGTATAGCAACCAAATAGAATATCTATATCTCAGACAATAAACACAGAAAGTATGCATACACCACAAACTATATTTATCTCTGATAATAAACAAGTGTAACTAGAATTATCTCAGAAAGTAGCATAATCAAAAAGAAGCAGATTTTATCTGAAATTAAAAACTATGTTGTTGTTTACATAGTATTTTTACATATAGACCAGTATAGGTCACGACCTATTAAAGCATGTGTTATCCATTTAATCCGTAAGTTGTTCATATAATGTATTTTTCCTTCTATAAATCCCAACATTGCCAGTGAGGTAAAACTGCATAAAATGCCCCCACTAAGTTCTTATTGTCAATAACTGAGACAGGCACAGTAGGTCAATAATACCTGTAGTGTTAAAAGTGTTTTGCAACTGTACTGTGGTCAGTGATCCATTTAGTATTTGTTGTCAGTTTAAAATAATGACCAGACAGTCTTCTACCATATGTATTATAATGTACCCAAAACTGTTTGGGAAAAATAGAAGAATCATATAAAATTTCACGAGAAAAATAACAACAATGCACGTGCACACAAAACGGCATTAGCAGGGACATGAGGTCATTAGTCTTCATTGGCACGTTATTCGGCGATTTGAAAAAAAAGCAATAGCACACACTGGTTTTGGGTAGCCTGGTTTATCAGGGATCCGATGAATGGCGGTGATCTTGGAGGGGCTAATGGCTGCTCCCTTTTCCTCAATCATGGTACATATTGTAGTTGTACGAGTCCCTCCTGTCTCCGATGTCATTTCTGGGATGTTCATAAATTATTTTGTTCATTATAAGACGCCCTTTCTTCCGCATGTTTAGATTTTTTTCACTCAGTTCACTGTTTCCTTTATTTCATTTACTAATTGTTTTTGTGAAATGAGCTCTTTCTTTAGTTGCCCATTTTCCTTACTTCATTTGTTCATTTTGTCTGATAGGCCTTTTGTCTTTGCTTCTACCTTTGTTGTGATGGTAAATTTCAGGTTTTTATTAAACTCTTCCATAATTTCTTTCACTGCCTTTTTTACAAATGTCTCTATGCCATCCTCTTTCATTTAAGTATCTAGGGTTTCTCTTAGTGATTTCATCTTTTCGGAGAGGTCAGCTAGCGTGTGGTTAATTATTGAAAGATCCTCAACCCTGGTGTTAATTGGAGACACCTCGGTATGTGGACGCTTATCCCTTGGTGGCTTACCTAAAGTTTTGTCACTGCTTATGGCAATTTTCTGTTCACCTGACTTGCTCATTGTAGTTGCACAGATGGCAATTATCACTATGTGTCACCAGAAAGAACAGTTATGTTGTTGTGTAGAAATATTCCAGTGTTCACTCTATTCTGGAAAAAAATACGTTGTCTATTTTCAAAAACGAACGAAGGAACGAACGAACGAACGAACGAACAAACGAATAAATAAAGGGATTCATGTGGGTCTTTTTGGAAAAATAAAATAATAATAATAATAAAAACAACTCTAACTGCTGATTTTTGCAAATATTCAATAAAACATATTTGTATTAGATTCTGTTATTTACTGTGTTTTTGTTTAAATATTTTATAAGATGGGACCATTATATATAAGCTATCTTGGGTCTTGCAGTCTTGCAAATAACATGATATGTGTGGTTTGTACATGTATGTATGTGCCTATATTGTATATTGAAACCTGCTGTGTCTGTGTTCTGTACACATGTGTAGATGTGGTCTTACGTGTAACATTACTGGTACGGCATGAATCTATAAGGGAATGGGTAATTTGAAGCCCGCTGATCTAGGTTCCTTACGATTTGGGGGCGGAGGAGGGGGGTCTGTAACATTACAGGTAAGGCCTGTATATTTATGAGGGTGGCTACTTGGGGCCTACTGATTCTATGTTCGTTTTAAATTACATGGGTATGCTCATACGTTTAACATCACAGGTATGTGTATGAGTGTGAGCTACTTGCATCCTTCTGACAATATGTGGGTGTGTATTTACATGTATGGTGTGGCCTTTATCGGTAAGAGTGCGAATTGTTTAAAGCCTTCTGACACTATGTGGGCGTATACTTAAGTGTCACATAACAGGTATGGAGTGTATCTATATGAGTGTTGGTGGCTTTACTCTCATCGTATAAATGTTCTGTTATATTGTGGTGTAACATGATAGGTATGGCCTACGTTTGTGCGAGTATGGGCTTCTTTAAGACTTCTGAAGCTATGTTCTGTACAATACATGGGTGTATACTTACGTCTAAATTGACATGTACGGCCTATATGTGTGCGATTATGGGCTACTTGAAACATTCTGACGACTCTATGTTGCATACAATACGTGGGTAAGGGGTTACATGTAATCTGGCATGACTGGCAGGTATGGTCTGTATATATGTATAAATGTGGGTAACCTGAAGCCCACTGTCTCAATGTTGTATGTGATTCTGACCTTACATATAACATGACGGGCATGGCCTGTATCTGTATGAGTGTGGGCAACGTCAAGCCTTCTGCATATACACGTATGTTCGTTACAATACGTGGGTATATACTTAAGTGTACAACGACTAGACTGACATGTATCTGTATGAGTGTAGGTAGGTTGAAGCCCGCTTCCACTTGGTTCTGTACAATATGTGGGTGTATACTTAAGTGTAACATAACGTGTATTAGCTGTAACTGTTTGGGTGTGGGCAGCTTGAAGCCTTCTGCATCTATGTTCCGTAAAATATGTGGATCTTTACTTACGTGTAATGTGACAGGTATGACCTGTATCTGTATGAGTGTGGCTAGCTTGAAGCCCGCTGCCTCTACGTTCTGTACAATGCATGGGTGCGCCCGATTTGAAGCCTTCTGCGTCTATGTTATTATCTGTTTAGGTGTGGGCAACTTGAATCCCACTGCCTAATTAGGTTTTGTACAATACCTGGGCATATGCTTATGTGTTAACTGATAGGTATGGCCTATATTTCTTTTTGAGTTCGAGCAACTAATGTTTCTGATATTAACGCTTTTTTCTCGATTTAAATCTTTCTATTGAAAATGGTAAAATAAATAGCAAAATTTATGACAAGAGAGATGACTTTAATTTTGATATTGTTAATTATCCCCATTTAGATAGGGTTGTTCCCCGAGCAACTTCTTATGGGGTCTATGTGTCTCAACTTATTTGTTATCTAGAGCTTGTACTCGAGTTGAGGACTCTTAATCTTTGTTTAACTAATAGCTACTCCATCAGGGCTACCGTTACCATAAACTTCTTAAAACCTTTGCAAAATGTTATTATCGTAACCCTGATTATCGTTACCCTGATCTTCTTTCCAAATATAAAAGTAATTTAAGAACTCTTCTGCGACAAGGACTATCACAACCTGACTTCTATGGTGATGTGATTTACAAACTTCGCAAGCTTCTTGGTCATGTTCACGTTCATACTATATTTGTTAAACTTGTTTAAAGGTTTATCAAAAGAGGTTATGATCCTATCATTTTGCAACGTACTGCATGCTTGGTGGTGGACTCATTAACAGATCGCCACTATGCTTTCCTCTATAATTGTACGATGACCGGAGAGGCTGTGGACCCTATGATGACGTTTACCTAAAGCCCGAAATGACGGTGACGTTTGATGTTTGTCTGCGGTCTTGTCTTGTCGTGCCCTCAATGGTTTATTCTCTTGTTGCTCTGGCTTCTGCAAGTCATCGAGTACCTTCTTTGTGATTTTTTAGGCTATTTGTTTGTTTGTGTTTATATATACAAGAGCATCTTTGTGTGTTTCTTATATTGCCTAATAATGCTGCCTTGTTGGTTAGAGAATAGTTCATGGCGGGGATTTCTTTATTAATTTTACACTGTCTCGTTTAACTGGGATGACAGAAGGGTACGTGTGAGGTTTGGTGCACCCTAGAACCTGGTTTAAACCCCAGCGGGCTTTTTGCCACTGACCGTTCCAAGGCGGTAGCACTATTGTCAACCCTGTTTGTGTTTGTGACGTCATATGCCTTTGTTATTACTATTGCCGTTCTTGTTTATCCGTTTGCGTGTTTTTAGGTTTACTGTGTTCTGTGAAAGCTGCATTTCCTGTTCGATTTTTATACTTACTTTTAAAGCCCACTATCAGCTTGAAGACAGATATGGACAGTATTTGAAGGAGTGTGGTAGCTTGAAACACAATCTGTACAATACGTAGATGTGGGCAACTTAAAGCTTTCTGGATCTATGTTCCGTACAATACGCAGAAATTCTTACGTTTAACATGCCGGTATGGCTGCTTAGGTGTGGGCAACTTGAAGCCCACTGCCTCTTTGTTTTTTACAATACGTGGGTATATGCATATGTGTTAACTTAAAGGTATGGCCTATATTTCTATTTGAGTTAGGGCAACTTGAAGCCGACTGTCACTATGTTCTTCTGCGGGTAGGAAGTGTAAGAAGACAGGTATGGCAAGTATTTGAAGGAATGTGATAGCTTGAAGCACACTGCCTCTACTGTCTGTACAATACATAGATGTGGGTAACTTGAAGCTTTATGCATCTATGTTCCGTACAATACTCAGGAATTAGTACGTGTTAACATGACAGGTATGGCTGTTTTGTATGGGTAACTTGAATCACACTGTTTTTTTTGTGTTCCATACCTTACATGTGCATATCCGTTCATATTACATAAAAGATAATGACCTGTATCTGTATGGGAGTGGGTAATTTGAGCACTCCTTCTAAAAACTGAGCACTCTTACACGTTACATAAGTATAGCCTGTAAGAGACTGTATGGGTGTGGGCAACTTGAATCCCGCTTTTCCTATGTTCTGTAAATATGTGGGTGGATACTTACATGACAGGTGTATCGTAATGCAATCTGGAAGGATGTCTTTTATTATGCTAAATACGAGTCTTAACTTTAAACAAAATAACATTCAATATATTTAAGAGGAGTTTAATCAAAACCAAAAATAAAATAAAACATTTTCGTGTAAATTATCTTTGGGTTAAGCCATGGATGGCAGCCATTTTGAAATATGCTAAACATAGTAACATGTGGTGGAGTGGAGTCAGGGGCGGGGGACTTTTGGATGGTGGCCATTTTGCAATGTGCTAAAAGTAGTTTCTGTGTAAATCCTCTTAGGGTTAAGCCATAATTAAGTATGTATCGCTATAATGAAGCATTTGGATGGCGGCCATTTGGAAATGTGCTAAAATAGTAACATAATGACATGTGACCTTAGGGACACTTTTCTATTTTCAAGTGAGACTAGCAACTACTATCACAGCAAGTTTGGTGATTTTGTCTACTCTGTCTACATCCGACCATGTTAGCCCCTAGCAATAATTCGTTGCATAGCATGACTGATTTTGTGTTCATATGTCAGTCCCTTCTTCGGTCGTCTGTTTATCTATTGTCTGTCTGTCTCATTTGTAATAGCCAACATGCTTGATCAGAAATCAAAAAGCTGACTGGGGGCATTCACTTCTATACTTCTTCCGGTTGGTTGAATATATGCGACCTCCATACAACCTACGCAAGATGGGCTTTGTGTATTTGTCAGAAATGAATGTTAAAGATAAGGAGTTTCGTAGTTAAAAAACACAAGTAGATATAACAATCGAACAGGCAATGAATGTAGCAGTCAAGACAGTTTAATTTCCCGCGGACATATTCGTCGTTGCGGACAAATATTCGACACTTACGTGTGGTCCAATATGTCCGCGGACATATTGGCGCGTTGCGAACATATTGGCACCCTACAAACACTCTAGCACCTGTATTTATCTTGTCCAACTATGAATGCATTTGATTTTAATTTGATATGAACCTTTTGGGACTCGAGGCACAACATTTAAAAAGAGTTTTGATCTCCTTATATCTTTCAGTTATTTACTATTACGAAGTTCCACCGTGTGACACTAACTCCCTCTCTACCGTTTGAGGTTTCAAGTTCATGTGTGGTGTGTTTTTAAGAATGTGTAGATGCAATATAAGTTTTCGTATTTTGTCTCCATCCGTTAGGGCCCCTAGTGGGTAATCGGGTAAAGAAATATCAACACTTGCATATATAGTCCAAATGTGAATGTGTGTGATTCTAATATGGTATGGTCATTTAGATATTCGAGACACAAAATATACTAAAAGGGTTTTGTCCTGCTGCGTAAAGGGGCCCTCTACATGAGTACAACTTGGGGAACCAGTAATTTATATGTTCGACTGCCACTTCTTTCCAACCGCGGCCATACCGTTCCCCCACCCACCAACAACCCACCCCACCACTCCAACCATACAGCCAGTACAGCGATACAAGCCCTCTTATGCCTCTTATTCCTGGATAGAACCAATCCTGTATACATCAGGACGTCCGTAAGAATCGATCTTTTCTCGCTTGACAAAGCGAGCACCTAGTGGAATGTTATTGTTTATTAATACTTAGTTTACAATCAGTTCCATATTTATAACCATTATGATATCCATGCCAGTTTTATTATAGTGAATACTATCTGAATCTCTCAAAATCAAACTTATCATTCATCATGCGTATACAACTATAGCGTAAAGATATTTACTATAGCGTAAAGATATTTACACGTATTTGACCTTTGACTTCCATTTCATGTACCGTGAATTTGACATTATGTAATGCTTTGTAGTTTGTATAGATTATCCAAATATTAAAACGGTTATATACAAATACCTGAATTGAAGTTGATAATATACCTTAATTTCGGTTGAAATAGTCATGTTTACAATTTGTTGACCTTTGACCTAGCTTTTGGCCACCAGAAACAAAAGCCACCCCTATCATGATTGGCACTTTATACACACTAATTAAGCATGAGTGACAAATTATACTCAAAAATGCCATCAGACGTGTTTTGGAGACCCTTGGGCTGCCAACTAATACATGTTATAGACGTTGTAAAATGTTAAACATGCACACTACTCTATATTATACTGCGCCATAGATAGGAGCGATAAACCCTGAGAAATATACACATGTTGAACAGTTTATCTCCCAGATGCGTCTGTGCCGTTCATGTCCTATATTCATATGCTTTGTCACGCAATTTCTAAATCCGTGTATTCCCTGAACGTGATCTTTTCCGTACGTATCGATGGCTTCAGTATAGACACATGTCTGAGACTTACATTTCGCCTTACCACGTGGTGTACATATGTGTCGCACGGTGAACAAATGCGTTTACATTTAATATACCTCTACAGTTTCGTGAGTGTGGAAGATATGGTTTGGAAGTCATTGCGCATTATTCGTATTTCCATATGTGGTAATGGCAAACTTGAACTTTGAAATATTGAACGAAAAAGCAACTACAGTATTCTTTTACATTATGAAGTTCCATGAGAGTGGGTAGTTATGGTTTTGAGGTTACGGTCCGGAATGCGTATTCCCATATATTAACTGGACATGAATTAGACAATTGATAAAAATTCCCTATACTTATCTAGTATTTCTTATATATAAATTTAAGTTTATTGTATGCACAACATATCGTATGTGCCTGATATTTCTTATTCGCACATTATCTGCATTAAAGATTTAAATTACCAGACTGTATATACTTCAGCATTTAATTAGTTATTGATACCTTTCTGTGAAAATGTATACGTTTCATGCGACTGTTTCAAACATGTATATGTGGCAGGTCGTGCCCCAAATATTCGTAGCAACTGCTGTCCTATATGTATAGCTGTTGTTGTTCTTTATCTGGGATTTTATTTCTTTTTGTCTCTTGTTTATGTTGAGAACAGTTCAGCGAAATTATGAATATTGTTAATTTTAGAAAGCTTTGCGAGTTTGAGTGTTCGTGTTTGCGATGGTTAAGCTTCGTATTATTTAAATTAGCTCTGAGTATTGTATTGTTTGTCAGTTAATTGATGTCACTATAAGTATCCATGTTGCCACTGGCCATTTAAAAGCAGTAATCAAGTCATCTCATCCTATTAGCGTCCAAAGAGATAATTATACATATTGACAGTTACAACTATTATTCTACAATTATGTATATTTGTAATTTGTTACCAAGATACTATATTTTGAAAAAAATCATATCTTACGTTCTAGAAGTATCAGCCAATTTTATTATATAAATAGTCGCTTCCCAGTGATGGTGACAGTGGATACTGCCAACCGGAGGAAAATACTGTCGACCGATGCGAAGAAAATCAATGACCTAAAAAAGATTCTCGTTTGATCCGAATTGGAAAGGTCAGTGGCAAAAGTGGCCACTGGGTTGGGTGTTTAAACCAGGTTGTAGGGTGCTCCAAACGTCACTGTTACCCTATTGTCATCCCAATAAAACGGGACAATGAAAAAAAGATATCCCTGCTAGCTTATACTCTCTAACAAACAAGGCAGCATTAAAAGGCAATACAGATATTACACATATATGATCATGCACATACGAACATAAAAAAGCCTAGATATAAGTATAAAAGTTGAACAGGAAATGCAACTTTCACAGAACACAGTAGACCCAAAACAAAAACACGCAACAAGACAAACATGAATGGCAAATGACGTCACAAACACAACAATGGTTGACAACAGGGCTACCGCCTTGGAACGGTCAGTGGGAAAAAATGCCGCTGGGGGGTTTAAACCAGGTTCAAGGGTGCACGAAACCTCACACGTACCCTACTGTCATCCCAATAAAACGGGGCATTGTAAATAAAGAAATCCCCGCCATGAACGATTCTCTAACCAACAAGGCAGCATTAATAGGCAAAATAAGTAAAACACAAAGATGCTGGTGTATATATAAATGCAAAAAAAGCAATGGCCTAGAAAGCCAAAAAGAAGGTACTCAATGACTTGGCAGAAGCCAGAGCAACACTAAACAATCAACAATAAACCATTGAGGACACGACAAAACAAGATTTCAGACAAATATCAAACGTCACAGTCATTTAGGTAGACGTCATCATAGGGTCCACAGCCTGTTCGGTCATCGTACAATTAAAGAGGAAAGCATAGTGGAGAACTGTAAATGGGTCCACCACGAAGCTTGCAGTGCGTTGCAAAATGATAGGGTCATAACCTCTTGTGAAAATCTTTTAACAAGTTTAACAAAGATGGTATGAACGTGATCATGACCAAGGACCTTACGAAGTTTGTAAATCACATCACCATAGAAGTCAGGTTGTGATAGTCCTTGTCGCAGAAGAGTTTTTTAAATTTCTTTTATATTTTGAAAAAAGAAGATCAGGGTTACGATAATAAATAATAATTACTACATTGTGTTTATACTCATTCACATTTATTTATATTACAGAACAGCAAAGGAAACAAGAAGGTAAGTTCAGAATTTATACTATTGCAAAGCACAAATGTGATGTTTTCAAAACGCATTACATTGTAACTAATATACATATTTACCTGAGTATGTACAGTTAAATTATATAGTACCATATTCGTATAAAATGTGTATAAAATTCGTGGATTGAAGTCTTCGCATAATCAAAGAGGAAAATATAGTGGCAAACTGTAAATTGGTCAATCACTAAACATTTTGCACGAGGATTTGTAACCTCCCATGTAATTCATTAAATAATAAGGTTTGCGTTTTCAAATGTACTGAGTGTATAACCACTTTAGCAAAAAATCAGCGTTGTCTAAATTTACCTTTAGAACGTAACCGTTATGTTAATAATAAGTACATATTTCTATTTAATTTCTATTTAATTTCTGCATTTAGCAAGTTATTGCATAAGTTGCTCTTATTTTTGTATCGCAGTAAAACTGTAAACATCATTTACGTTTATGGCATGCTCATATTTTAGGCAAAACTTATTAAAACAAAAAGAAAAAAAAATCAAAACTTGACTTTGTACAACCGTAAAAGGCGCGTCATCGTCATTGAGACTTTTGTGCAATGTTACGTTATGACTTTGACGTCACAACTAGTACAGCTTTTAAATTCAGTATTTATACAATCTACCATTTCTGTCAGATTGTTAATTTAGTTATTGGGTTTGTTACTGAACCCCAATTGATATCTGTCGTTTCAGTCAGTTGTTGTAAGCGATTTAAACTATGAATCGGTAATTGTCGACCATATAGTTTTAAGGTTAAAATATCATGCTCTGTTCCCCGAGCTACTTCTTATTTGGGTCTATGTTTCTCAACGTATTTCTTTCTCTAGAGCTTGTAGTCGTGTAGAGGACTTTACTATTCGTAACTAAAAAGCTACTCCAGCAGGGCTACCGTTACCATAAACTTCGAAAAAAAATTTACAAAATGTTATTATCGTAAAAAGAAATATAAAAAGATCGGACAGGGAAAGTAGCATTCAAGGAGGACAGCCAACCACAAAACACAGAAACAAGCACTCAAACAGACAAACAAGAAGGCAAAATCGATAATAAATGCATACGACGTCACAAACACAAAAGGGTTGACAATAGGGCTACCGCCTTGGAACGGTCAGTAGCAAAGTAGGCCACTGGGGGTCTAAATCGGTTCTAGGGTGCTAGGGTGCACCAAACCTCACACTTACCCTATTATCATCCCATTAAAACAGGACAGTGTAAATAAAGAAATCCCCGCCATGATCTAATCTCTAACCAACAAGGCAGCATCAATAGGCAATATAAGTAAAACACAAATATGCTCGTGTAAATATAATACGAAAAACCAATAGCCTAGAAAGCCACAATGAAGGTACTCAATGACTTGGCAGAAGCCAGAGCAACAATATACAATGATCATTTCTATGCAAATATGGATATATGACTTGAAAACTTGAATATCACCAGTGATTTGATTCAGTATTAAGCATGATGTTTTGCAGTGGCAGACATTTAAAAGACACACTTTAAAAAACCGCTCGGACTTTCTATTATATATGAGGATGATTATTATTAGCGAAGTATTGGTATTGTTGTGCTTAACCTGCACGTATATAATGGGTATATCTGACAGTCGACAAAAAGAAGAGTGTAGCGCCTTACAAGTTTCAATCACTCTTTATTATCACATCGGAGTGTCAACAAATTGTGGTTCATGCAAGAGGATAAAACAAGGCAATTAAATTATAACACATAATTGAGAAACAATCGTATTATTCTTGAACATTGAAAAGCGAACATGTACATTTGTGATACCTTCAATGCCGTTATAACGTGTGTATGGAAATAATTTCTAATTCTATTCAGTTTACATTGTACATGTTGGAACACCTATAAAAGCTTAAAATCATCTGACTATAGCTTTACGCGCTAATTATTATGAATTATATATAATATGAAAAATTGAAACTTAGAATTAACACGGTAAACTGAGAAACAATATACACAGTTAGACGACAAATTGAATTTGGGTGAACCAGATATTAGCTCGAAACATAACCGTAAACACAGCTTGTATATACATATTGAGATAATTACAATATCTAAAAATCCAACGCTCTATCAATAAAGAAAAAAAAGAGGAAGAAGAAGAACTTTTATTGACTTGAACTACTACCTAGTTTTCATCATATAGCACAAATTCAAGAATACAATTTATACACAATAACACGATTAGTACAAGTTGAACAATCCATGTATACATTGAGTAAAAGGAGCTACTTGAAAAAAGAAAACGAAAAATATATAATATAGTACTATAGGTTCTATGAAATTTAAATGAGGATGAACGAGATTATAAGTTATTTGTCATTGCACGTCCTATTGATAATTCTTCTGAAATGTATTTACTAAAATTACTAGTTTCTTTTTTGTTTGTTAACTGAAGAAGAGTAATACATTTAAACATACTAGGTCGTTGAATATAATATCGTTTTATAAATGTATTTCAGATTGTATTATAATCTTGGCATTTCAGGGCAAAATGGTTTCAGTATCGTTAATGTTACATAGTTGACATATCCGTTCGTGTCTGTCTAGTCATTCGCGAGAATACCTCCTTGTTTAGATTCTTAAACTACGAGAAGACAGATGTAGTCTAGTGACGTAAACTTATAAAACAAATACCCAATCTGCATATTTTATAACATATACATGACGGAATCTGTACATATTACACAAATAGTAGTGGTCAATAAAAACGCTTATTTTTCGACTTGATGGCTTGTTTAAAGATAATATAAACGTGATCATGACCAAGGATCTTACGAAGTTTGTAAATCACATCATCATAGAAGTCAGGTTGTGATAGTCCTTGTCGCTGAAAAGTTTTTAAATTTCTTTTATATTTGGAAAGAAGATCGGGGTTACGATAATAAATAATAATTACTACATTGTGTTTATACTCATTAACATTTATTATATTACGGAACTACAAATGAAAAAAGAAGGTAAGTTTTGAATTTGTACTATTGCAAAGCACAAAAGTGATGTTTTTAAAACGCATTACATTGTAACTGATATACATATTTACCTGAGTATGTACAGTTAAATTATATAGTACAATATTCGTATAAAATTCGTATAAAAGTCGTGGATTGAACTCATCGCACAATCAAAGAGGGAAACATAGTGGCAAACTGTAAATTGGTCAATCACTAAACATGCTGTCTGAAAACTAAACTACGTAAAATGTTTATAGCATAATGTTTCGAGTATATGCAAGATTATACTGCTTTTCGAGGGCCGCAGGCCCGAGAGTGCAGTATCAATCGGATACGAGAAAATATGCTATAATTGTTTTGTACCATAGCCATTTATCCAGCTACGCGAGTGTAAAATTGGGTAGACCATGGTATAACTGCCGAATCTGTCATTTATAGCAAGGCTGAACTATACCGGCAGTTATAGCACTGTTTAGGCTCAGACCTTCAGTTTAATGAACATTATATCATAAGCAAGAACAAAGGAAAACCATTAGAGCTATGGTACAATACTTTTTACAGCGCAATAATTATCCTGCAATATCTTTCAAGGGAGCTAACTGTGTAGTGACACCTTAACATATAAAAATCCATAGATGTCAGTTAAGGATACGTAGGACTATAAAACCCGTTGTCCTATTTGTTAAACAAGGTTAATTCCAGTCAACTATATTCAGTTCATTTTTTTTTATTATAATCAAGATTGTCAAGATTGTGTTTTATGTTAGTACACAAGTCTCCTGGCCCCAAGGGTTAACATGTGGCGATACACAGTTGCATAAGTTGTGCTCTACTTATTTTAGATAAAACACATTGTGCACGAGGATTTTTAACATCCCTAGTAATTCATTAAATAATAAGGTTTGCGTTTTCAAATGTACTGAGTGGATTACCACTTTATCAAAAAATCAACGTTGTCTAAATTTACCTTTAACACGTAGCCGTCATGTTAAGAATAAGTAATTACTTCTATTTAAAAACTGTAAACATCATTTACGTTTATGGCATGCTCATATTTCAATAAAACATCATGGTCTGTTCCAATAACGTACAAGGTACACTGCAAATCTGATATGGGTTATGTAATTACTCGCAACATCTGTAATCATGGTCACAGTTCAAATCATATACAACTTATCAATGTTAACGTTTCACACTTCAATTGTAAACTAGTTTCATGTGCTTTTTTATTACCTTTTGCTGTTTGTTGTTGCCTGTTTTTATTAAATTACCTTAATTACCTCACGTTATGAACTTACTATTGCTTGATATTTCAGGCAATATGTGAAATACATTTTAAAGTATCATAATTATGCATATCCTCTGAAAGAGTTCAGTCATCAAACGTAGTGATACTCACATAATAAAATCAATAATTTAATATGACTTTTACTTTTGATACTACCCTTTTTTCCTTATATGTTGTAATATTTAAACATGTTTCAATTATTTTACAATCTGGTGTCATGTTAATATGTTGGCTTCATATGCCAGTTTAAATTCTCTTAAACGTGCACCTAAAGTGTTTTAAGATAATATAAAATGCGTTTATACTCATTCTAATGTATTTTATGTTGCAGAGCAGAAAAGAAAGAATATAGAAGGTAAGTTTCCATGTGAACTGGTCGTTTACGCACGTTAAAGCAGTTACCCAGCCAGCAATCCTATATCTAGCCTTTATAGGACCGATATTTTGTTTATATCGGACCAGTATCGTAAACGATATAGGCCCGAGATCGGCGTGCCCATCGGCTTCATGTCGGACCGATATCTTGTCGGCTAGACATCGGTCCAATATCGGTTAGATATCGTTTTAGTTTACTATCCATCATCGGTCCAATATCGGTTAGTTATCTATCTGATATGTATCCGATATAGTTTCGACCCGAAGTGCGCCCCATATCAAAATGACATCTGTCAGAAAAACATCAAATTCGTTCTATTGTCACCATGCTTATCTCAATTAGATCGATTGGACAAATATTCATTAGCAATAAATAAAACTCTTGTGAATGTAGGTAGCATCATTTTGCAATGTAAAAAAGGACATTTTTGAGGAATATCTGTTCACATTAACAATAAATATACAATATTCAAAATGACATGTCATTACCTCTCTTTATGGATTTATGACGTGTTATATCGGACCGACAGCAGCCCGATATATGATACAAACTACGTCGGCCTGACGTTATATAATAATAGACATCAGAAGAATTGTGCTATAATCATTCAGATTAATGCATTGAACAATCAATTTAGCATGCGTAATAAACAAAGAATTCAAAAATTGGAAAATATTGAATTAATCGGCTCTACATCGGCCCGACTTCGGCATATCCAACATTTAGCCGACATCTGACCAATATATGTTCAACAAATCATAAAAGGAACACACAAACCCAGTCAGCAAGCCTATATCGGACCGATGTTGGACCGATATGTTTCCTATATACAGATAACGGATAGATAACGGATAGACATCGGGTCTTGCCGCTCTGTTACCGATATCGGATAGATATCGGTAACAGAGCGGCAAGTCTGCATAACGGCCCGATGTCTATGACAGATAACGGATAGATAACGGATAGACATCGGGCCGATCTGCCCACATTCCGACCAATTACCGATATCTATCCGATATGACCATGCTGGCTGGGTAGAACCATATATTGTACTGTCACGGTTAAGCTATTATTAGTTATTGGGGTTGTTACTGATCACTCTACGGAAATATGTCGGGTCAGTCAGATGTGACCCCCTTATATAACTGATTTATTGCATCAAGCATCTTATTAATACAGTTTTAAAGACAAACACATATATATGCATATATTCAATCAGGCAATGTTCAGGCAAAACTTATTAAAATCAAAATTACCAAACAAATCAAAACTTGACTTTGTACTTCATTTAATAACACTGGACTAAATATTCTGTGGAGAGAGTTTAACTAAATTGATATTTTACCGAAAAAGGCGCGTCATTGAGACTTGTGCAATGTTACGTTATGACTTTGACGTCACAACAAGTACAGCTTTTAAATGCAGTATTTATAAAATCTACCATTTCTGTCAGATTTTCAATTTAGTTATTGGGTTTGTTACTGAACCATAACGGATATCTGTCGTGTCAGTCAGATGTTGTAAGTGATTTAAACTACGAATAAGGTAATTGTCGACCATATTGTTTTAAGGTTAAAACACCATGCTCTGTTCCCCGAGCTACTTCTTATGGGGTCTATGTTTATCAACGTATTCCTTTCTCTAGAACTTGTAGTCGTGTTGAGGACTTTAATATCCGTAACTAAAAAGCTACTCCAGCAGGGCTACCGTTACCATAAACTTTACAAAATGTTATTAACGTAACCCTGATCTACTTTTAAAATATATAAGTAATTTGAGAATTATTCTGCGACACGGACTATCAGAACCTGATTTCAATGGTGATGTGATTTACAGACTTCGTAAGATCCTTGGTATACTCACTTTCATACAATCTTTATTAAACTTGTTAAAGGGACAATGACCGTAACTTTTAGCTGATAAAACACAAAATAATTACGTTGATAAACATTAAACACTTACCATTATTGAATATTGACTAAATAAAAATAAGATTGTTTGACGGAATTCAATAGCGGTACAAAACAAACAGAAATACCTCTTCGCGAGTTTGAACTCGCAGCCCAAACAAAATTTACACTCGCGGGTAATAATAGTGTGTGCGCAATAGTCGAGAGCGCTACCAACTGAGCTAAGCTGGCGATTTATATTAGATACGCAATGCATACACTTCTCAAAACTGCTAACTACACCGCTCACGTTTTGGGTTATATATATCGATGGGTTGAATGTTTTTCAATAAAATAAAAAGGAAATACCAATTCAATCATTTTTACATCATTTCATTTTATTTTTTTCATGGGCAATGCGAGAACTAAACCACAATAAGCAATTACAAACGACCCATGTAAACACTAAAGTCACACTTTTATGAACAAGAAATGAAAAGTGTGACTTTAGTGTTTACATGGGTCGTTTGTAATTGCTTATTGTGGTTTAGTTCTAGCATTGCCCATGAAAAAAATAAAATGAAATGATGTAAAAATGATTGAATTGGTATTTCCTTTTTATTTTATTGTAAAACATTCAACCCATCGATATATATAACCCAAAACGTAGCGGTGTAGTTAGCAGTTTTGAGAAGTGTACTATATGCGCTAATGGCTGTCACGTGATCAGCAGAAACTGTAATATTGTGCAATATTGTACAAACAATAAATAAAACTTTTTTTCAAACTCACGAATATATTACTACAGACTTATTTGGGTCTATGCACATGTTTTCATGTATACATGTCACTGAATAAAAATCAGACATATATTTGGTTATGCTCAATATCATCTTAATTACGGACAGTGTCCCTCTAAAACGTTATCAACAGAGGTTATGACCCTATCATTTTTCAACTTACTGCAGGTTTAGTGGTTCGCCACAATGCTTCTTTCTTTGATTGTGCGATGACCGGACAGTTTGTGGAGCCCATGATCATTGGTGATGACGTCTACCTAAATCCTTAAAGGACGGTAGCGTTTGATGTTTGTCTTTAATCGTGTCTTGTCGTACCCTTAAAGTTCCCCGGCCAATTTTTTGTTTCATGAACATGTTTATGTGTCTTTAAATTGAAATCAAAACACAACAGTATATATTTACGATTCACACACAATATCTGTGAAAAGCGAGAATCTTTTTTTATTTGATGGCGTAGAAAACTCTGAACGGGTAATTTAATCCACAGGTAAATGTATTGATCAATTATCTGGCAATAGTTGTGCAGCTACACGATTCAGAATTTCCTCACTTCTCCGTGCAGTCACGCAGTGGTAAATGTAGTATCTACTTCATGCAAATAATACTTACTTTTACATACAACTTAATAGCGGTTTTAAATATATGTTTCTCTCCGGGACAATCAAGAAATTTTCATATGATATTTAAGAGTTAAATTTGTTAATTGATAATACTACAAAAAGGGTGGCCATTCACCTTTAATGGCTTATTCGCTTGCTCAGACTTCTGCCAAGTAATTAAGTACTTACTTTGTGGCTTTCTAGGTTTTTCGTTTGTATATTATATGTACATGATCATTTATGTGTTTTACTTATATTGCCTATTAATTCTGCCCTGTTTGTTAGAGATTATAACCTGTCGCGGTTATCTTTATTTACACTTTCCCGTTTATTGGGATGACAATAGGGTAATAGTGAGGTTTGGTGCACCCTAGACATTGGTGTAAACACACAGAGGCTTTTTCTACCCACTGACCGTTCCAAGACGGAAGCCCTATTGTCAACCATTTTGTGTAAGTGATTTCTTATCTTGCCTTTTATTCAGCTTTAAAGTCGTTCTTTGTTTCTGATTGTGTTTGTGGTTGTCTGTCGTCCTTGAATGCTACTTTTCAAATTCTACTTTTGTTGACATGTCATCTATGAAACTTACTGACCCTTTTTAAAAATAGGGGTTGACATGTGATCGCTCTCAAACAATGAGATGCTTAGAATTGTGTTTGAGGTTCACTAAACAATATTAGTTAATTATTCTAGAGATGTTTATGGTCGTTTCTATGAAAATATGGATATATGACTTGAACATTTGAATATCACCAGTGATGTGATTCAATATTAAGCATGATGTTTTGCAGTGGCAGACATTTAAAAGACACACTTTAAGCAACCGATCGGATTTTCTGTTATATATGAGGATGATTATTATTAGCGAAGTATTGGTATTGTTGTGCTTAACCTGCACGTATAAAATTGGGTATATCTGACAATAGACAAAAAGAAGAGTGTATCGCCTCACAAGTTTCAATCCCTCTTTATTATTACATCGGAGAGTCAACGAATTGTGGTTCATGCAAGAGGATAAAACAAGGCGTTTACCTTATTATAACACATAATTGAGAAACAATCGTATTATTCTTGAACATTGAAAAGCCAACATGTACATTTGTGATACCTTCAATGCCGTTATAAAATGTGTATGAAATTAATTTCTAATTCTAATCAGTTTACATTGTACATGTTGGAACACCTATAAAGCCTTAAATAATATGACTATAGCGTTACGCGCTAATTATTAAGAATTATATATAATATGAAAAATCGAAACTTAGAATTAACATGGTAAACCGAGAAACAATATACACAGTTAGACGACAAATTGAATTTGGGAGAACCAGATATTAGCTCGAAACATAACCGTAAACACAGCTTCTCTATACATATTGTGATAATTACAATATCTAAAAATTCAACGCTCTATCAATAAAGAAATAAAAAGAAGGAGAAGGAGAAGAAGAAAAACTTTTATTGACTTGAACTTCTTCATAGTTTTTCATCATATAACACACGTTCAAGAATACAAGTTATACACAATAACCCTATAAGTACAAGTTGAGCAATCCATGTATAATAATTCTTCTGAAATGTATTTACTAAAATTCCTAGTTTCTTTTTTGTTTGTTGACTGAAGAAGAATAATACATTTAAAAATACTAGGTCGTTGAATATAATATCGGGTTATAAATGTATTTCGGATTGTATTATAATCTTGGCATATCAGGGCAGTTAATGTTACATAGTTGACATATCCGTTCGTGTCTGTCTAGTCTTTCACGAGAATACCTCCTTGTTTCGATTCTTAAACTATGAGAAGACAGACGTAGTCTAGTGACGTAAAATTATAAAACAAATACCCAATCTCCATATTGTATAACGTATACATTACGGACTCTACATACTACACATATAGTAGGTGGTCAATAAAAACGCTTATTTTTCGACTTGATGGCATTTTTTAGTAAAAGTGTTTCACAGATACCATGATAACTATCGGAGTGTCCCGAACACCGTAGGGTCAGATGCCATTGCCATTCAGGCCATTTCAGGCCAACAATTAGGTCGAAGGTTAACCATTTGCCAAAAAAAAAGGAAATTTAGTGTTCGCTTAATAACTTGAGTAATTATAATCCAAATCTAACCAAACTTGGACCAAATGCTTAAGGACAAAATATCTTGCTCACGTTTGATAACCAACCTAATTGAAAAGGTATCCCTGTAGTTATTGCCCCTTAATTGGTGATTTATTTTGATATTGACGATGCACTTCTCAATGTATTGAGTCATTTTAATTTAAATTATACCAAACTTGGAAACAATGCTTATGGACAAAATATCTCGGTCGAGCTTGATAACCAGTTAATTTGCACCGGTAACCATAACGCTCTCTCTCCATTGTTGATGAAATGCTTTGACCCTGACGATTGTTTGCGCAATAACTTGAATAATTTTAATTGTTATTTTTCCAAGCGTCGATAAAATGCTTATGGCTAAAATATCTCGATCAAGTGTGATATCCAGTCAGATCGCACCAGTACGCCTGGGGTTATCTGCCCCGTGATAACCAGCCATATCGCTTCACTAACCCTGGAGTTATCTCCCCTCTTTTAGTAGAAATTGTTAAAATTGACAATGTCTGCTCAATTACTTGAATACTTATGATTTAATTTAAACCAAACACGGATACAATACTCATGGCCAAAATATCTCAATCGAGTTAGATAACCAGCCTGATCACCTCATTAACATTGGAGTTATTGCTCCTTATTCGTTAAAATTGTTGAATTTAACGAAGACCTTTCAATAACTTGAGTATTTAAGTAACTCTCCAATCATTCCCTTTACGACAGGAGTAGTTTCTAACAATTTTGCACTCTTTTTTTCAATATCCTTCCGTACGGAATTCAGTTGGGAAACGTATTGCATGTGCATTTATGCATACAACTGTAAGAAATTAATCCAAGCAAGGAGGATACGTTCATCCATATGCAATAAGTAATTAATTGCTGACTTACATCTCCAAACGTTTAACTTCTTGTCTTACTGCCGTTAAAGATCACGTTAAACTATATTGTGATAAAACTTAAGAAAACTCTGGATTCATTTATTTTGGTCTATAAAAAATTCAGGAGACGTTCTTCATAACATTTTCAATAAAGGTCAAGTTTCATCAAGAAGCACTTATGACTTCTCTACACTATATACAACCTTACCACATCGCCTTATTAAAGACAAGCTAATTTCTCTTATAACAAAAATATTCGCTAGAGAAAATACTACATTTTTGGCATGTAATAATATTAAAGCGTTTTTTACTAACGGCAGTTTAGACAATTATAATATGTGGACTTGCTATGAAGTTTGTGAAGCACTCATATTCCTATTAGATAATATTTTCGTCAGGTATAGAACCACCGCTTATAGACAAATTGTTGCTATCCCTATGGGTACGAACTGTGCACCACTTGTCGCAGATTTGTTTTTATTTTGCTATGAAAGAGATTTCATGTTGAGTCTTTCACCAGAAACACAGGCAGATGTTATTGAAGCTTTTAATGACACCTCTCGGTATCTGGATGACATATTGAACATATATTAACTATGGTTAATAATATTTATCTTAAAGAACTTCAGCTTAACAAAGCTAATATGTCTGATAATAACGCTTCTTTTCTTGATTTAGCAAAATCTATGACAAGAGAGATGATTTTAATTTTCACATGTTAATTATCCCCACTTAGAAGGGGATGTTCCCCGAGCAACTTCTTATGGGGTCTATGTGTATCAACTTATTCGTTTTTCAAGAGCTTGTACTCGAGTTGAGGACTTTAATATTCGTAATCTTTGTATAACTAAAAAGCTACTCAATCAGGGTTACCGTTATCATAAACTTCGTAAAACCTTTGCAAAATTTTATTATCGTAACGCTGATCTTCTTTGAAAATATAAAAGTAATTTAAGGACTCTTCTGCGACAAGGACTATCACAGTCTGACTTCTATGGTGATGTGATTTATAAAATTCGTAAGATTCTTGGTCATGATCACTTTCATACTATCTTTGTTAAACTTGTTTAAACGTTTATCAAAAGTGGTTATGACCCTATCATTTTGCAACGTACTGCATGCTTGGTGGTGGACTATTTTACAGTTCGCCACTATGCTTTCCTCTTTAATTGTACGATGACCGGACAGGCTGTGGACCCTATGATGACGCCTACCTAAAGCCCATTGGGACGGTGGCGTTTGATGTTTGTCTATGATCTTTCTTGTCATGCCCTTAATGGTTTATTCTCTTGTTGCTTTGGCTTCTGCCAAGTCATTGAGTACCTTCATTGTGGCTTTCTAGTCTATTGTATTTTTGTATTATATTTACACGAGCATATTTTGTGTTTTACTTATATTGCCTATTGATGCTGCCTTGTTGGTTATATATTAGATCATGGCGGGGATTTCTTTTTTTTCTGTTTTAATGGGATGACAGTAGGGTAAGTGTGAGGTTTGGTGCAACCTAGAACCAGTTTAAAACCCTAGTGGCCTACTTTGCCACTGACCGTTCCAAGGCGGTAGCCCTATTGTCAACCCTTTTGTGTTTGTGATGTCGTTTGCATTTATTATTACTTTTGCCTTCTTGTTTGTCTGTTTGCGTGTTTCTTTGTTTGTGGTTGACTGTCCTCCTTGAATGCTACTTTCCCTGTCCGATATTTTTATATTTGAGCCGCAACACACGAAAACGTCCCTTCGGACGTTTAGACGACAACGTCGTAAAGTAACAATGTATGACGTCACCGGTAATCAATTAATTACTCATCAAAATTCTCTTTACTTCCGTGTTTTACCTAATTATTATATCATAGTGAATATGTTTTCTTAATATAAATAGTTGATGCTATAGAAAATGGTAATTGTTTATGTTTTTTGTTGTTATTTAATCAACGACGTCGTCCAAGACGCCGACATCAACGTCAAAATTAACGGTTAATAATACAATATTTAATTTTCAAATTCAGATATAATCATTTTTAATTAAGATATCAACATAAAATAAAGAGAATTTTAAAGAGAAAATCACCGTGTTTCATAAACATCAAAAAAAATAAAAAGTCAAAATTTTGATTGAAAGGACGTTTTCGTGTGTTGCGTCTCATTTCTTTATAGCTCATATGTCAGTCCATCCTTCGGTCTCCTCGATTCAAACGTCTATCTGTCTCACTTGTTATATCCAACATAGTTGATCAGAACTCAAAAGGTGAAGCTGACTGGAGCGTTCACATCCTTGCTTCCGCTTAAATGAACTATTCGACAACCATAACAACAAAAACGAATGAGACAGAGGACATAAGAAAAACAATAAGGGGTAAGTGTGAAAGGTGTGTGTGGAGGGTGTGCTGGTGAGGGGTTAAAGGGAGTGGATAATGATTGCAATGGGTAAAGCTTTATTCTGTGTACCCTTAAAAAATACAAATAAATAAGAAAATAAGCACAATGTATTGTTGGAGTGGGTGGGTGGTGGGGGAGATAACAGAGATGGGCAAATCTATGTACTATGTGCCTACACTATCAAAACCACAGAAAACTGAGGGGGGAATGTGGAAATATAATATATGGTGAGAGGTTGGATAATTGATAGTGGAACCCAACTCCCTTTAACACTAATGAGTTTGAGAAGGCTGTGTGATGTGTGGGTGTGAGTGTGAGTGTGTGTGTTGGGGGATGGGCGGGATGAGCTGAACATGTATATACATGTAATTCGAAGGTTACATGTACATGTTATTTTGGATGGTTGGAGTGTATGGCAATGAATGAGGTGGGAGGTTATATTATTCACTATAATTACGGTGTAAGAATAAACAAAACTAACAACACAGAAATATGCGAGCAGTACCTTTATTTATCTAACAATGGTATTGGTCAAATTAATACAAAGGCAACCGCTTTAAAAAAAAAAAAAAGGTAGATAGTATAATACCTGATTTGGAAAAGCCACAAAGGTAGAATGTAGGTAGTTTCCTCTGCATGGATTTAAAAGATCAAGTGATCACAATTTAAAAATAATTTAGAAGTGTTTTTACATTAGGCATGTAACTTTTAAACATAAATAATGTGAAATTGTATTTCCCGCAGATCAAATATTATTAAAAAAATCCGCATACCAACTATTCTTGTCTGTTCCGCAGACCAGCTATTATTGTCTTCTGCCATTTAAAAACAGTTGGTATTTTATCTCACACGGAACTGTGGTGCTAACCATGAATTGAATCTTCTGTAAAATAGTGATAACATACTAAGATCAATGTATTTAGCAAATATTGCTTTCTTTCTCGACTCTGTTCTTACTGTGAATGTAGTGTTTGCTTATGTAATCATGATGCTACAAATGCTAAGTAACTGATGATGAGTTTACATCACGGCAAATTATAATAAATAATTCGACAATGTATGTCATATGTTATTTAGTGTGAATAGGCATGTTCAGTACAATCAGTACTTTGAATACATTATCAGCATGCCGATATATGACAATTTCAACATGTATATTTAAACTAAGTTGAAATCAAATTATTCTTGACTTGAAATATACTCAGCAAAAATAAAAAGAATCCACTTTGTTTTCCTACAAAATCTGAGACAGTAAGAATGAACTAACAATTGTAGCATGATTTTCTTTTAATAACATCTTTGTTTGATGTTCACACTGAATTTCATCGAAATATACCGAATGATAAAAAAATAAATCGCAGTTTAAAAACATAGGTGTGAAAACGAAATTAACAAAACTTAAAAAATGTAAAGGTAACGACAATAGCACAGATTCAGCAGTCTAAGTCGATTCAAATACACAGAAAAATATTGAAAACCTCGCTAATATCTCATGTGTTCACCGTTACACCGAATACACGCAAGAATGCGACGTCACATGCTTCTGAAGTAACGACTGACGAATTTTACAGCTAATGTGTTCCAATCGCGGACAAGTGCTGCTGCAAGGTCCTGAACACTTTGGATAAGGTCCTCCAAACGTCGTCCCAAATATGCTCGATGCTTCGTCAGTCGTTACGTCAGAAGCATGCGATGTCGCATTTTTGAGTGCATTCGGTGTAACGGTGTACACATGAGATATTAGCGAGGTTTTCAACCTTTTTCTGTGTATTTGAATGGGCTTAGACTGCTAAATCTTGCTATTGACGCTAATCTTTACATTTTTTAAGTTTTGTTAACTTCGTTTTCACACCTATGTTTTTAAAGTTTGATTTATTTTTTAAGTATTCGGTATATTTCGATAAAATTTTGTGTGAACATCAAACAAAGATGTTATTAAAAGAAAATCATTCTACAATTGTAAGTTCTTTCTTACAGTCTAAGATTTTGCAGGAAAAAAAGTGGATTCTTTTTATTTCTGCTGAGTATACTTAGCTTTACTGCTTCATATTATTTTTTTTTGTTTATTAAATATAACTACAGTTTTTGATAGATATAGTTCCATATGTATAACCATTCTGCTAAACATGTCAATTTTAATCATATTTAATGTTATCTCAATCTCTAAAACATTAGCTATCGTTCATTATGCGTATAAAACAGTAGAATAAAGACTTTTGCACTTACTTGACCTTTGACCTCAATTTCTAGGACTATACATTTGACATTACAAAATACATTTTAGTTCTTATACAGTATTTACATATTTCATAGCAGTTATTTACATAAAACACTTAATGAAAATTGATAATATACTCTAATTAGGGTTGAAATAGTCATTTCTGCACTCGTTTGAACTTTAATCTAGTTCTTAACCCCCAGGAACAAAGGCCAGGTTATACACCCCTATCGTGATTGGCACCATATAAAGACTTAAATAAGCATGGATGCCAAATCAGAAGTTTTGTTTGGCCCCTTGGACTACCTACTAATACAACATTAAATATATTGGTAATATATTCAAACCTAGACATGAGGTAACAATTAATGTATAGATTATTTTATTTCAACTTATAATATTTCACTTCAAATTCCACAAAAAGTAAATAACTTAAGTTTCTTACATAAAAAATACTAGATAACAATGAAATAAGGAAGATTTCAGGTATTCGGGGTTGAGAAAATACCCCTTACCCAAATTATAAACAATGGCGTAAACATTTTTAAAGAAATCGCATGATGTTAAGTTTATACTTGTTTCGTAAACAAGCGAAAACATACTCAATTCAGTATTCCTATGACCAAAAATTGAAATCGTAAACAAATTGGCCAAACTGATGATGAGCAAGAAACTTTCAACACGGTATTAGTAACACATGTGTTTAAGGAAAAACTGGATCAATGCATTTCATACAATCCCTTTGAGATGAAAATAAAACAATACTGATGTGATGTACGCGGATACCTTCTACGGTCTCCACTCGGCACAAAAAATACTATTCTGACAGTAAAAGTAGATATACAAATCGAACCAGGAAAAGTAGCATTCAAGGACGACAATCAATCACAAACACACACAGAGAAACAAAACACGAATTTAAAGATGAATATAAGGCAAGATAAGATCACACACTCCGAAAGGGTTGACAAAAAGTCTAACAACCTTGACACAATGCATATGACCAAACCAATCTCGATATATTTAACATATCGATTTATTTGGTAACTAGCCAGATCAGATCCCACCCGTGTACCCACATACTAGTTGTTAAAATTGACGAACTCCACTCAATGACTTAAGTAATTGTGAAGTTATCAAAATTAAGTAACTCTTCAATATTTTCTCTTCATGGGCTGTTGCACTCTTGTTTTCAATATCCGTATGTACGGAGTTCAGCATAAAACAGTATTTATTTGTAATTAAACTAAACAGGATACCTTTATTATAATTTAAAAGTAATATCTCGGGACCAAACCCCAGGTTTTAGGACCCAATCTAGACACGCCGGAAAAAAGCACGAAACTTTCCTCAAATGTATATTATATATGTCTCCATGTTAAAAGGGTCCCCAAAGGTTCTTCTCGTCAATAGGTGGAGCAAGGGTCGGGGAGGACCATCCCTTGACACACCTAACAATAGTTTACAGCATGTAATATTCATTAACTAAACACATATATATATATTTACAATTCAGCATCATAAAATGATAAAGAGTAATACAGAATAGATACATGTATTATATGGTTAAGGCAGGGAAGATGTTATTTTTAGAGGAGAAAATCATTTAAAGCAAGAAGAAAAGAGAGAAAAACTCTTTAAACTACATTTTGATTGCCGTCCACTAGCCCATTTAATTATAAAGTTGTATAAATTACTGTTTAATAAATAGAGATTATTTAACTGCTAGGATCGATTATAGGGAAATCCTTCACGATATGATAGGCGTGTGGTTCTTTACACGAACGAGCGTAAGCGAGTGAGTGAAAAAACAACACACGCCTATCATCGAGTGAAGGATTTCCATATAATCTATCACAACAGTTAAATAATCTATTTATTACATTTTTAATCAGATTATGTATGACCAGAATTGTTCGCTTTTGTTAGCGTTATCTGCGGATGACGTCGACGTCAGGACCACTTTATTGACGCCATAACTCAGCGTCACAGTTAGTTATTTTTGTTTTCGGAGTTAATTATTAATATTTAGGGATTATGAATATTCTTTCACTGAGAAATCCCAATCTTTCTCCCATAGAAATGTAATAAACAATATTTATATAGTTAATATATACATGTATATACATACATACTCACACACATATAAATACATATATATACACATATATATACACGTATATATACATATATATATACATACATATAAATATATACACATATATACACAACTGTCAGTGTCTTGGTTCATTGTAAGAATTCATATGGTTGGATGGATAGATTAATCTAAAATGTTTTTAAAATTGCTCCCTGTATTTTCAAAATGTTCTAGTTAAATGTTTCTGATTGCGATTTGTTTAGCCGTTTCGTATAAAAAAACGAAGTCTGTATATCAGTGGAGTAACATAGAGCGTTGTTTTCAGTCGTTTTGAAGATAATATGTAAAATTTAATTTCTAAGATAATTTGTAGCTCTACAGTTGATTGTTCTTTATCTATGTTACAAATAAATGCATGCTCTGATAGCTTCAGATTTATATTTTTTGATAAGCAAGTGCATTTATCTGTGTTAAAAAGGTCTGAGTTGAAGGGCGTGTCCACGACATATGAACAATAGTCTCGTCCTAGAGGCATTAGTGACAATAAGGGTTTTCTGCTTTTTTTATTTTGTTTATTTTAATGTTTCACAGTAATCTTTACCGAATATGTTAATTTTTTAATGTCTATTAGGTTTTCAACAAGTTGCTTCCAAGTCCTCTCGTTAGTTATGAGTCTTCTTAACCAGGTTGATTTAATACTAAGTATAAAAGCTTTCACATTTATAATTTTTAGATCGCCCTCAGAATATTGTTTAACTATAACTGCTTTTTTAATTTTTTCAGGCCCTTTTCATAAAAAATCGCAAAACTATGTTATTAATTGTTGCGATAATGTTTTCATTTGGGTTTGAAAGAGATATAAATATATGATTTAAAATAAGAAGTGACAGTGTTTTAATAACAATGATTTTACCTTATGACGTTAAATATCTACGCTTCCATATCTTTACTGTATTTTGGATTTTTGAAATCTTATCATTATAGTTTACTTCTATCATATTACCTAAGCTGACATTAAAATGTTTTCCTTGTAGCTTTGTTTTGATTGTATCGGAACTGTATTTTTCCTCCTATCCATACAACTTGTGTTTTGTCGAAATTTATAGTTAAACCAGAATATTTAGAATATTTATGGAGTTCTGATAGTGTTTCATTCAGGGATGTATCTGTTCCATCCAAAAGGACAGATGTATCGTCTGCATATTGCGAAAGTTTAATTTCTACATTCTCTAAAGTAATACCTTTAATATTTGTATTATTCCTTATCCTAATCGCCAGTATTTCAGCGCACAAAACAAAAATATAAGATGATAAGGGGACCCCTGACGGAAGCCCCTTCCGATGTTGAAAAACGATGACAGGTTTCCCCCTTCATTAACAGTCAATTTTGCATTTTTATATAAAACCTTTATTCATGATATAAATTGTTCTCCAAAGTTAAAAAAGAAAGTATTTAAATATAAAGGTCCATGAGAGAGAGTCGAAAGCTTTTTCTAAATCAATCAAGAGAATTAAACCCGACAGATTATTTTCTTTTGCGTATTTAATAACATCATATATAAGTCTGGTATTTTCTCATAGGTATCTTCTTGAGATAAAACCTGATTGATTTTTATTTATCAGCTTAATAAGTGTTGATTTAATTATATTTGCAATATATCCTGAGGCAATTTTATATGTACAATTAAGGAGGGAGATTGGCCTATAGTGTTTTACATGCAGTCTTGATTTATTTTATTTTGGTATAACAGTTATTATTCCTTCTATTTGAGTTATTGATAGTTCTCCCTTATTGAATCCATAATTTAAAGATCGTCCTATTTATCGCCAAAATACTTTAAAGAATTCAGCACCGAAACCATCTGAACCAGGGCTATTTTTCTTTTTTTTAAAGTGTTGCCATGGCTTCTTCAATATATATAAGGCCTTCAAGATTAAGTGATTCACAGTCTGTAAGTTTAGGTATATCAAATTCTTTCAAATCCTCTTCTAAATTTACGTTTTCTAGTTCATTGTCTTTGCTAGTATAAATTGTTCGTAATAATGTTTAGTCTCATTTAAAATGTCATGTTGATCTGTTATGATTTCTCCATTTTCTTTTTCTATTTTGGCAATTATCTTTTGAAGCGAAATTATGGGATTCTAAATTGCTAAAAAAATGAGGTTGGTTTTTCATCGTTCTCACTAATATTTGCTCTTGATCTGATTAGGTAGCCATTTATTTTTTGTTTTCTTAATATTCTTAATTAATTTTTATATATTTCTAATGTTTCTAAATTATTTGAAGACAGGTTATTTTCTAATATTTCTATACCAGCAATCAATTATTGTTCTCTTGTATCTGTCATTTTTTCTTGTAAATAGAATACAATATCGATTTACCCTGTAATTCCATAAGTAGTGTTTCGAGAAAGAGTTGATCAGTAATTAAAAATTGTGTGTAATTCATTATTGGGGATATTGTGAATGTTCTCCATATTGTAAATTGGGACTGCATACTGTAGTTTAATATCCTGATTTTTTTTATTAATTGCGAAAATCACTAAGAAGAGAATTATTATGTTTCCAAAGGGGTTTGTTTACCTGGTATAAATTGAGTGAAAATCAATTTTAGAACTATCATTGAATGGTCTGAGCGGTAACTGGATTCAATGGTACAACTTTCTATAGAAGAAAACATATTTTCTGAAACTAGGAAAAGTCAAGTCTGGCTTGTTTTAAAGGAGTTTTTTGTCTCCAAGTATACGGTTTTAGAAATGGGTGTAATTCTCTGAAAGGATCAATGAGTTTATATTCACATTTAATATCTAGAACCCGTTCTCAAGCCTTTTTTGTTATTTACCCTTTTGTAATAAGAGTAATCTAGGATTGGATCTTGAACGAAATTAAAGTCTCCACACATAATTAGGGTACTGTTTTTAAATTGTTCATATTTCGACAAAGTAGTTTCGTAAAAACTGGGGGAATCATTATTTGGGCCATACAGATTGATAACTGTAAAACGATTATTTTCAACTGTCATGTCAGCTATGAGAAAATTACCTTCCTTATATGTTATGTGAGAATCTACTTTATAATCTAAGTGTTTGTTAAAAAGTATCGCCACACCTCTGGCGTTTGCAGTTTCTGAACTAAAAAGGCAATCATTCTCCCACTATGTACGAATAAAATGTTCAGTTGCTGTGGTATAGTGAATATCATGAAGGCAATATATGTGACCATTTTTACTTTTTAGGTAGTTAAAAACATCAATACGTTTTTCGACTGCACCTAGACCCTGACAATTAACTGACAAAATGTTTATACTAGTCATAAATGTTGATAAAAAAAGATGGGAACCGTAATGAGACAGCAATCAGCAGTTGTAAAAATGACAAGTGCAAAATTAACAAAACATTATGCATTTTGTGAAAAAGTTATTTAAAAAAATTATTTTTAACATAAACTAAATAATTATACTCTATTGTGGTGGTTTTGGTAATAATGGTAGTAATACCTTATTAGTATATATTTAGTAGCTAACTCCAAAGTATGTCATGCACTATAGTATATCTCAGGAAGAAACATATATAAGTAAACATATTATATAAAGGGAATTTTGCCTCTAAGTATCTCATAAAACGTAACACAAAATATATTAGTAAATATACCTCAACCAAAATTACAAAATTATTAAAATAATGTTATTATCCACAAAAAAAACACAACAGTTTATCTCAAGCCGCAGACTTATATAAAGTAATTCTATCAACATATGTAGTGCATTTTCATATATTAGCAGAAAGCTATAGAACAAAATAATGCATATGAATGGCAAAGATAGCATAAATGTGGTAAGTAGATACATTTTAAAGATCAATATACTATTATGCATGTATCTCAAAAATTATCACTATCATAATAACTCGGGAAGTAAACTTCACCTAAAGCAAATTATATCTCAAAAAGTAGTGCATAATTATCTCAGAATATATATGCCTAAAGTAAAATATACATGTTTATTTTCATATGATAAGTTCAGTTTAAAAAGAGCTGTACAAAATAAATAGTGGAAAAACACCAATCATATAGGATATTGTATCTCAGGTAGCAAAGCATATACAGTATTTTATTTCAGGTAGCAAATCATATAAAGTAGGTATATTTCAGTCAGCAAATCATATGAAGTATCATATTTCAGGTATCAAAGCATGTAAAGTATGAATATTTCAGGCAGCACATCATATAAAGTATTACAATTCAGGTATCAAGGCCTGTAAAGTATGTATATTTCAGGCAGCAAATCATATAAAGTATTATATGTTAGGTATCAAAGCATGTAAAGTATGTATATTTCAGGCAGCAAATCATATGAAGTATTATATTTCAGGTATTAAAGCATGTAAAGTATGTATATTTCAGGCAGAAAATCATATGAAGTATTATATAAAGTATAATATCTCAAGTATCAAGGCATATACATTATTTATATTTCAGGTAGCAAAGCGTAAAAGTATGTATATTTCAGGCAGCAAATCCTATAAAGTATTATATCTCAGTTAGTAATTCATATAAAGTAGTATTATCTCAGGTAGCAAATCATATAAAGTATTTTATTTCAGGTAGTTAAGCATAAATACTATTATGTATCAGGTAGAAAAGCATATGAAATATTATATCATGTCCTATAGCGTTTGAATATTACAGGTAGCCATACACAGTATTATATCTCATGTAGCAAACAATCTAAAACATTATATTTCAGGTTTCAAAATACAAAAAGTATGTATATATCTCAGGTAGCAAAGCATATAAAGTATTAGATCTCAGGCAGGGAAGAGCACAATGTAAGTAGATATCGGGCGCCAAAACTTATAAAGTATATATATATCTCCAGTAGGAACCACTTAAGGTATGTGTATCCCGGACAGTGAACACATTTAGTATGTATATCTCAGACTAAAAGCACAGTAAGTTAAGGAAGTGGAAGTAGGTATGCACATCTAAGACAGGAATACCACTAAGTAGGTATAGCAACCAAATAGAATATGTATATCTCAGACAACAAACACAGAAAGTATGCATACAACACAAACTATATTTATCTCTGATAATAAATAAGTGTAACTAGAATTATCTCAGAAAGTAGCATAATCAAAAAGAAGCAGATTTTATCTGAAATTAAAAACTATGTTGTTGTTTACACAGTATTTTTACATATAGACCAGTATAGGTCACGACCTATTAAAGCATGTGTTATCCATTTAATCCGTAAGTTGTTCATATAATGTATTTTTCCTTCTATAAATCCCATAATTGCAAGTGAGGTAATACTGCATAAAATGCCCGCACTAAGTTCTTATTGTCAATAACTGAGACAGGCACAGTAGGTCAATAATACCTGTAGTGTTAAAAGTGTTTTGTAACTGTACTGTGGTCAGTGATCCATTTATTATTTTTGTCAGTTTAAAATAATGACCAGACAGTCTTCTACCATATGTATTATAATGTACCCAAAACTGTTTGGGACAAATAGAAGAATCAGATAAAATTTCACGAGAAAAATAACAACAATGCAAGTGCACACAAAACGGCATTAGCAGCGACATGAGGTCATTAGTCTTCATTGGCACGTTATTCGGCGATTTGAAAAAAAAGCAATAGCACACACTGGTTTTGGGTAGCCTGGTTTACCCGGGATCCGATGAATGGTGGTGATCTTGGAGGGGCTAATGGTTGCTCCTTTTTTCCTCAATCATGGTACATATTATAGTTGTACGAGTCTCTCCTGTCTCCGGTGTCATTTCTGGGATGTTCATAAATTATATTGTTCATTATAAAACGCCCTTTCTTCCGCATGTTTAGAGATATGGAGAGAACTGTAACTAATGTTGTAATAACTTGTAGTTCAATCCATTTGCATATGTTTCTATGAGTATTGTGATGTTGAATTGATGTATTGTAACATATCTGCAATAAAATATTATTAAACTAAGCATGTTTAGATTTTTTTCACTCAGTTCACTGTTTTCTGTATTTCATTTACTAATTGTTTTTGTGAAATGAGCTCCTTCTTTAGTTGCCCATTTTCCTAACTTCATTTGTCCATTTTGTCTGATAGGCCTTTTGTCTTCGCTTCGACCTTTGTTGTGATGGTAAATTTCAGGTTTTTATTAAACTCTTCCAGAATTTCTTTCACTGCCTTTTTTACAAATGTCTCTATGCCATCCTTTTTCATTTAAGTATCTAGGGTTTCTCTTAGTGATTTTATCTTTTCGGAGAGGTCATCTAGCGTGTTGGTAATTATTGAAAGATCCTCAACACTGGTGTTAATTGGGGACACCTCGGTATGTGGACGCTTATCCCTTGGTGGCTTACCTAAAGTTTTGTCACTGCTTATGGCAATTTTCTGTTCACCTGACTTGCTCATTGTAGTTGCACAGATGGCAATTATCACTATGTGTCACCAGAAAGAACAGTTATGTTGTTGTGTAGAAATACTCCAGTGTTCACTCAGTACTGGAAAATAATACTTTGTCTATTTTCAAAAATTCAAATATCTCTTTCAACCATTAAAATATTAAATCATCCTTTAGTCCTTTATATTACCAATACATTCACGTAATTTAAACACATTACTAATAAATGTAGTTTTTGTCAAAAATGTGAGATAAATGAATCAGCCAATCATCACTTCTCCCAGGCAAAAAACGGTTCTTGAATCCCTAAATGTATTGTTTGGGGTAAACAATTTGGAAAAATAACTAAAAAAGCTGATTTCTGGAATAACTCAATAAACATATATTTTAAATGCTTATTCATTATAGTTTTACCGATTTAAGTGTAATGATATATTTCTTTGAAATAATAAATAAATAAACGGATCAATATGGATTTTCTTTGGCAAAGAAATATGGAAAAAATAGTAAAACAATGAACTAAAACTGCTGATTTCTGGAATAGTCCAATACATATATTTGTTAGCGCCTCGCTTATTTTCCTTTATATACTAAGTATAGGGATATTTTATACATTTCATCTTATTTTTAAAAGGGACTACAAATGTTCGTGAATCTCTAAATGCATTATTTTTTAGGGTCAAAAAGTTAGAAAAATAGCTAAAACTCTGTGCTGATTTGTGTAATAAACATGTACTTTAAATGCGTAGTCATTCTTTTATTTATTAATATGAAATGTCAGAATATCCCTAATTTCATATATCACTATAAGTGTAATGATACTTTTTCTGTCATAATAAATAAATACATAGATAAAGAAATGAATAAATGAATAAATAAATAAATAAATAAATAAATAAATAAATGAATGAATGAATGAATGAATGAATGAATGAATGAATGAATGAATGAATGAATGTATGAATGAATGAATGAATGAATGAATGAATGAATGAATGAATGAATGAATGAATGAATGAATGAATGAATGAATGAATGAATGAATGAATGAATGAATAAATACGAACGAAGGAACGAACGAACGAACGAACGAAGGAACGAACGAACGAATAAATTGATTCATGTGGGTCTTTTTGGCAAAATAAAATAATAATAATAATAAAAACAACAAAAACTGCTGATTTTTGCAAATATTCAATAAAACATATTTGTATTAGATTCTGTTATTTACTGTGTTTATGTTTAAATATTTTATAAGATGGGACCATTAGATATAAGCCATCTTGGGTCTTGCACTCTTGCGAAAAACATGATATGTGTGGTTTGTACATGTATGGATGTGTCTGCATTGTATATTGAAACCTGCTGTGTCTGTGTTCTATACACATGTGTAGATGTGGTCTTACGTGTAACATTACTGGTACGGCATGAATCTATAAGGGAATGGGTTAATTTGGAGCCCGCTGATCTAGGTTCCTGACAATGGGGGGGTCTGTAACATTACAGGTAAGGCCTGTATATTTATGAGGGAGGCTACTTGGAGCCTACTGATTCTATGTTCGTTTAAAATTACATGGGTATGGTCATACGTTTAACATCACAGGTATGGCCTGTATGTGTATGAGTGTGAGCTACTTGCATCCTTCTGACAATATGTGGGTGTGTATTTAAATGTATGGTGTGGCCTTTATCGGTAAAAGTGCGAATTGTGTAAAGCCTTCTGACACTATGTGGGCGTATACTTAAGTGTCACATAACAGGTATGGAGTGTATCGATATGAGTGTTGGTGGCTTTACTCTCATCGTATAAATGTTCTGTAATATTGTGGTGTAACATGATAGGTATGGCCTACGTTTGTGCGAGTATGGGCTACTTTAAGACTTCTGAAGCTATGTTCTGTACAATACATGGGTGTATACTTACGTCTAAATTGACATGTACGGCCTATATGTGTGCGATTATGGGCTACTTGAAGCATTCTGACTCTATGTTGCATACAATACGTGGGTTTGGGGTAACATATAACCTGGCATGACTGGCAGGTATTTTTTGTATATGTGTATAAATGTGGGTAACCTGAAGCCCACTGTCTCAATGTTGTATGTGATTGTGACCTTACATAATACATGACGGGCATGGTCTGTATCTGTATGAGTGTGGGCAACGTCAAGCCTTCTGCATATACACGTATGTTCGATACAATACGTGGGTATATACTTAAGTGTAACACGACTAGACTGACATGTATCTGTATGAGTGTAGGTAGGTTGAAGCCCGCTTCCACTTGGTTCTGTACAATATGTGGGTGTATACTTAAGTGTAACATAACGTGTATTAGCTGTAACTGTTTGGGTGTGGGCAGCTTGAAGCCTTCTACATCTATATTCCGTAACATATGTGACTCTATACTTACGTGTAATATGACAGATATGAACTGTATCTGTATGAGTGTGGCTAACTTGAAGCCCGCTGCCTCTACGGTCTGTACAATGGATGGGTGTGCGCGATTTGAAGCCTTCTGCGTCTATGTTATTATCTATTTAGGTGTGGGCAACTTGAATCCCACTGCCTTATTGGGTTTTGTACAATACCTGGGCATATGCTTATGTGTTAACTGATAGGTATGGCCTATATTTCTTTTTGAGTTCGAGCAACTAATGTTTCTGATATTAACGTTTTTTTCTCGATTTAAATCTCTCTATTGAAAATGGTAAAATAATTAGCAAAATCTATGACAAGAGAGATGACTTTAATTTTGATATTGTTAATTATACCCATTTAGATAGGGTTGTTCCCCGAGCAACTTCTTATGGGGTCTATGTGTCTCAACTTATTTGTTTATCTAGAGCTTGTACTCGAGTTGAGGACTCGTAATCTTTGTTTAACTAATAGCTACTCCATCAGGGCTACCGTTACCATAAACTTCTTAAAACCTTTGCAACATGTTATTATCGTAACCCTGATTATCGTAATCCTGATCTCTTCTGCGACAAGGACTATCACAACCTGACTTCTATGGTGATGTGATTTACAAACTTCGCAAGATTCTTGGTCATGATCACTTTCATACTATATTTGTTAAACTTGTTAAAAGGTTTATCAAAAGAGGTTATGATCCTATCATTTTTCAACGTACTGCATGCTTGGTGGTGGACTCATTTACAGATCGCCACTATGCTTTCCTCTATAATTGTACGATGACCGGAGAGGCTGTGGACCCTATGATGACGTTTACCTAAAGCCCGAAATGACGGTGACGTTTGATGTTTGTCTGCGGTCTTGTCTTGTCGTGCCCTCAATGGTTTATTCTCTTGTTGCTCTGGCTTCTGCAAGTCATCGAGTACCTTCTTTGTGACTTTTTAGGCTATTTGTTTGTTTTGTATTTATATATACAAAAGCATCTTTGTGTGTTACTTATATTGCCTATTAATGCTGCCTTGTTGGTTAGAGAATAGTTCATGGCGGGGATTTCTTTATTAATTTTACACTGTCTCGTTTAATTGGGATGACAGAAGGGTAAGTGTGAGGTTTGGTGCACCCTAGAACCTGGTTTAAACCCCAGCGGGCTTTTTGCCACTGACCGTTCCAAGGCGGTAGCACTATTGTCAACCCTGTTTGTGTTTGTGGCGTCATATGCCTTTGTTATTACTATTGCCGTTCTTGTTTATCTGTTTGCGTGTTTTTGGGTTTACTGTGTTCTGTGAAAGCTGCATTTCCTGTTCGATTTTTATACTTACTTTTAAAGCCCACTGTCACTATGTTCTATGCACACTACGTGGATATATACCTTCGGGTAGGAAGTGTAGGAAGACAGATATGGACAGTATTTGAAGGAGTGTGGTAGCTTGAAACACAATCTGTACAACAATACGTAGATGTGGGCAACTTGAAGCTTTCTGGATCTATGTTCCGTACAATACGCAGGAATTCTTACGTATTAACATGCCGGTATGGCTGCTTAGGTGTGGGCAACTTGAAGTCCACTGCCTCTTTGTTTTTTACAATACGTGGGTATATGTATATGTGTTAACTTACAGGTATGGCCTATATTTCTATTTGAGTTAGGGCAACTTGAAGCCCACTGTCACTATGTTCTTCTGCACAATACGTGGATATACCTTCGGGTAGGAAGTGTAAGAAGACAGGTATGGCCAGTATTTGAAATACATAGATAAACAATGAGTGTGGTATCTTGAAGCATGCTGCCTCTACTTTCTGTACAATACGTAGATGAGGGTAACTTGAAGTTTTCTGCATCTATGTTCCGTACAATACTCAGGAATTCTTACGTGTTGACATGACAGGTATGGCTGTTTGGGTGTGGGTAATTTGAAGCACACTGTTTTTTGTGTTGCATGCCTTATATGTGCATATCCGTTCATGTAACATAAAAGGTAATGACCTGTATCTGTATGGGAGTGGGTAATTTGAGCCCTTCCTCTATGTTCTGAGCACTCGTACATGTTACATAAGTATAGCCTGTATGATACTGTATGGGTGTGGGTAACTTGTTCCTATGTTCTGTAAATATGTGGGTGGATAATTACATGATCACAATGCAATCTGGAAGGATGTCTTTAATTATGCTAAATAGGAGTCTTAACTTTAACACAAAAATAAAATTAAATATATTTAAGAGGAGTTTAAATCAAAACCAACAATAAAATAAAACATTTCCGTGTAAATTGTCTTTTGGTTAAACCATGGATGGCAGCCATTTTGAAATATGCTAAACATAGTAACATGGGGTGGACTGGAGTCAAGGGTGGGGGGACATTTGGATGGTGGCCATTTTGCAATGTGCTAAACATAGTTTCTGTGTAAATCCTCTTTGGGTTAAGCCATAATTAAGTATGTATCGCTATATTGAAGCATTTGGATGGCGGCCATTTGGAAATGTGCTAAAATAGTAACATAATGACATGTGACCTTAGGGACACTTTTCTATGTTCAAGTTAGACTACCAACTACTATCACAGAAAGTTTGGTGATTTTGTCCACTCTGTCTACATCCGACCATGTTGGCCCCTAGCTATAATTCATTGCCTAGCATGACTGATTTTGTGTTCATATGTCAGTCCATTCTTCGGTCGTCTGTTTATCTATTGTCTGTCTGTCTCATTTGTAATGCTTGATCAGAAATCAAAAAGCTGACTGGGGGGATTCACTTCTATACTTCCGCTTGGTAGAATATATGCGACCTCCATACAACCTACGCAAGCTGAGCTTTGTGTTTTTGTCAGAAATGAAAGTTAAACATAATGAGTTTCGTAGTTAAAAAACACAAGTAGATGTAACAGTCGAACAGACAATGAATGTAGCAGTCAAGACAGTTTAATTTGCCGAGGACATATTCGTCGTTGCGGACAAATATTCGACACTTACGTGTGGTCCAATATGTCCGCGGACACATTGGCACGTTGCGAACATATTGGCACCCTACAAACACTGTAGCACCTGTATTTATCTTGTCCAAATGTGAATGCATTTATATTCCAATTTGATATGGACCTTTTGGGACTCGAGGCACAACATATAAAAAGGTTTTTGATCTCCTGCATAAAGGGTCTCCTCTACAGGGGTATATCTTTCAGTAATTTACTATTACAAAGTTTTCACCTTGTGACGCTAACTCCCTCTCTACCGTTTGAGGTTTCAAGTTCATGTGTGGTGTGTTTTTAAGAATGTGTAGATGCACTATAAGTTTTCGTATTTTGGCTCCATCCGTTAGGGCCCCTATTGGGTAATCGGGTAAAGAAATATCAACACTTGCATATATTGTCCGAATGTGAATGTGTGTGATTCTAATATGGTATGGTCATTTAGATATTCGAGACACAACATATATTAAATGAGTGTTTTTCCTGCTGCGTAAAGGGGGCCTCTACATGAGTACAACTTGGGGAACCAGTAATTCATATGTTCGACTGCCACTTCTTTCCAACCGCGGCCATACCGCCCCACCCCCACCCACCACCCACCCACCCCACCACTCCAACCATACAGTCAGTACAGCGATACAGGCCCTCTTATTCCTGGGTAGAACCAATACTGTATACATCACGTCCGTAAAAATCGACCTTTTCTCGCTTGACAAAGCGAGCACCTAGTGGAGTTTTATTGTTTATTAATACTTATTTTACAATCAGTTCCTTATTTATAACCATTACGATATCCATGCCAGTTTTATTATAGTGAATACTATCTGAATCTCTCAAACGTATCATTCATCATGCGTATACAAATATAGCGTAATGATATTTACACGTATTTGACCTTTGACCTCCATTTCATGTACCGTGAATTTAACATTAGGTAATGCTTTGTAGTTTGTATACAGTATCCAAATATTTTAAAACAGTTATATACAAATACCGGAATTAAAGTTTATAATATACCTCAATTTCGGATGAAATAGTCATGTTTACAATCTTTTGACCTTTGACCTAACTTTTGGCCACCAGGAACAAAAGCCACCCCTATCGTGATTGGCACTTTATAAACACTTATTAAGCATGAGTGACAAATTATATACTCAAAAATGCCATCGAACGTGTTTTGGAGACCCTTGGGCTGCCAACTAATACATCTTATAGACGTTGTAAAATGTTAAACATGCACACTAGTCTATATTATACTGCGTCATAGATGGGAGCGATAAACCCTAAGAAATATACACATGTTGAACAGTTTATCTCTCAGATGCGTCTGTGACGTTCATGTCCTATATTCATATGCTTTGTCACGCAATTTCTAAATCCGTGTATTCCCTGAACGTGATCTTTTTCGTTTCATTTCAGCTGCTCAAAGATTTGGCGATGTTGACGTGTCTGTATTAGAAAGGTACATGGAAACTCTCGCTAAAGGAACGGAACAGCGTAAATCATTGCGTTTGATGATCGTTGGTCACTATGGAGCAGGGAAGACTACTCTTACACGGAAGTTATTGGGGCAAGAATTGTCTGGGATTCAAAGCACAAATGGTATTGACGTTCACGTACATAAGTGCCTAGCAGTGGATAAAAGAAAATGGAAAAAAAGGAAAGACCAAGAACAGGGGGTAGAATTGATGGAACGTTTTGCAAACGTTGCAATTGAAAACCCAACACACAAACCGACGGAAAAACGGAAACTAAGGATTCCGTTCCACTCTAGCAAACCTGTTCCGACTGATCCAACTGAAAAGGTACGCTTCGTTGAAAGTCTTCCTAAATCCTCGGACACAGACGTCAAAATCTTCAAGTCATTAGTAAATAAAAAACGTTCGACAACCAATCAAACCCAGACAGTCAATATATGGGATTTCGGAGGACAACTGGTGTTCTATGCAACTCACCAATTATTCCATAGCCCTGATGCCATATATATACTAGTTATTGATATGTCCAAAGGTCTTGATGAATTAGTCGCAGATGGTGATTTGTCGGAGATTACATCAACAAAAACAGTAAAGTCCTTTTGTAAATTTTGGATGCACTCCATTCATTCTTTCGTTGGCACATCATGTAGCAAACCTCCAGTTATACTTGTCGGTACCCATGGAGATATGTTGACTGCAGATAAAAATCGCAGACAAAAAATCGCCCGCAAATATTTCTCTCAGGTCCGAGGCTTGTTTTCCGAAGAAGCAACTCTGAAACATCTTGAACAAGAAGACTTCGTTGTAGACAGCTCGACATCGAAATCGGACCTAAAGAGACTCCGAAAATATATTGTCAATATAGCAGACACAGGCATGCATGAAATACCAGCGAAGTGGATCCCTCTAGAGAGTAGTCTGACGAAAAAGTTGTCTCAAAAACATATTTCATTTGACGAGTTTTGCAATCTTGGTTCCGAATATGAAATAAAGGACATTAATGAACTGTTAATGTTCTTACAATATCATCATGCACAAGGTTTCTTGATATATTTCAATGAGCCTGGATTGTCGACGTGTGTGGTATTAAACCCACAATGGATTGTAGATGCATTGAAATGCATTATAACGTGTGACCGTTTCCGTACACATAGTCATGCTCTTTTTCCGCGTTGGCAAGACCTTCAGAAGAAAGCGATTCTTCATATCGAACTGATTGACGATGTATGGCAGAACAACGAAGAACACGGTTTTATGGAACACAAGGAAATACTGATTCAATATATGACAAAGTTTGGAATCCTGGCGAAAGCAAAGCAGTATGATGAAAGCAACGAAACCTGTGATGAACTCGATTTCTTTGTTGTGCCAAGTCTTTTACGAAGCCATAGTACAGAAGCAGGTGTAAAAGAACTAACGGAAAGAAGACATTCCACGACATCCTTGGTGTTTTCCTTTGAGAATGATTCTGTTTCAGCCACGTTGTACCATCGCGCTACGGCCGCTGCCCTGGCGATGTGGTCATCTGTTCAGTATAGGGATGAGTATATGTTGTTTGAAGATGTGGGCGTTTACCGCTTGGACAGGAGGCATGCCGGAATTATCGAAGTCACTGATCAAACAATAGAAATACGAGTTATCAGTCTGGTTGATAGCGAAGATGTGAATTGCGAGCAAAGTGATAAACTAAGACGGTTTCTAGAAATGATGTTGAAACATGAATTTGGTCGATTCCAGGCCAAAGAGGTCCAATACGAAATCGGCATTCGCTGTGCAGTGGAATCAAAGGGTAGCAAACATATCACACAAATAGACGATTTGAAAGGCATTACTGACCAGCTTGTACCGTGTCCTGAATTGGATCATGAGCTAGACGTACAGAAGATTATGACTGAGTGGTACCCCTCCGCACAGTCAATTTTAAGATGTTATAGTACTGATCATCTGCGTCGAACACCAACTGAGAGGGATCTAAGGAGGATAGCTCGTACAATTGGCAAGGACTGGCAGTTCTTGGCACACGCTCTCAATATTGCACAAGTCGAATGCCAGCGCATAATGTCGGACTATAGCAATCGATGTGTGGATCAGATCTTCCATATGTTACGGACATGGCAACAGGTACATGCGTACGAGGCTACGTTTGAAGTTCTCATTAAAGCAATGAAGGAAAACTCAAAACCGATGATTGATTGGGATCAGATAAAGAACATATTGGACGATTTTGAATGGTAGAAAATTGGGTGACGTGTCTACACTAATGCAGAATACGTATCGTATGATATACCATGCAAACACTTGGGATTAAATGTTTTACTACATCCAAACATAGTGATTCGGTCTTCATTTGTATCTGTAATACTCTAGTGTAATACGAGAGATAAGTCATGGATTTATTGCACTCCCAGAAGCCATGCTATGTGTTAAATGTATACAGGACATATCGCGTACATACTCTTGATACTTATTTGGACGAAACACCGAATACTCATAACCTTAGGGAAAAGTATGAATGGAAAAAAAATGAAAGAGAAATTTGGAACACAAACTATACAAAATATAGCGGTCTCGGTTTGATTGAGACTGTTTATGAACTGTATTGAAACGTGCTTGCTAACGCTCACGCCCTCTAGCCCCGCGTTGAGCGAAACTCAATATTTAAAAAGTAACTAGCACAGAAATTTGAGCCATCCTGCAGATGGTATGCATATGATGGGAAACATGGAACCTTCAACGAGTTTTATTTCACACCAGTAAATGGCCAGCGGGCTATGGTGTCAGTTTCTAACAAAACGCGTTGCCCTAAACAAGAACACAAATGGGCGAAATAAACAAAATTGAATTTAGTTTGGAGCAGAGATTATGAAGCCTACGTATTACAAGCAACAATTAAAAAGACTAAATTAAAACGTAGGCAACATATCCTAATGGTGATTAAACAATAAGCAGAACATTTAAAGGCGTGAGTAGTGGAACCATCTATAAATATCGGGCTCAGCGATTTCCAAAGATCGGAATGAATAACAGTTCTGACTGTAAGCACGGGGAGACGTTTCACAGTGCACAGGCAAGGCTACTGTGATTTATAAAAAAGTATGAAGACAGACATTTGGAAATCGTTGAACACAATAATTACAAAAGGTGTTGCAGTCGCATTTGTATTTAAACGGATTGAAACGGAAAAATAGAAGGATATCATACGGAGTACAGATCATATAAGTATATTTGTGATTATGCGAAGAAGCACGTTTAAGTTTGATATTCCTGACAGTCATCATAAGAAACATTTTAATCAACCTTTTTCTAGTGAATATTTAAATATTTTAAAGTGTTAATGTACACGTTCCTGTATTTCAAACTAGAAGAACTGTCTTCTTACCACTTTGATGAATGCATACGATATCTACGGATATGACATAGTTACAAAAGTCATGGAAATATCGTTGTATGAATAAATGCAAGGAAAAACGAGACAAGTATTTCATTGCAAAGCAAAATAAGATACTAATTATTGAACAAATATACTTGTCCTGATGCCTAGATGCAGCCTAATAAAACTAAGTGACTGTATTATTAAAAGGAAAATTATTTTGATTTTTTTATTGAACTACGGAGGCCCGTATATTTCGTTAAAAGTGTGTTAAAAAGTGTTTTCCTTCGAAATTGTAATGTGAAATGCATTCATAGTCATGACGTGTAGATACATACCTCAGCATGCGAGGAAAGTAGCATAGTTTCAAACGTGCTTGCTATTTAGGACAGTCAATATAACCGTAATACTGAGAAATCGATCGTACAGTTGTATACTTTACATTATAGTGTTACAAATAATTATCAATGATGATGATTTTCCATTTGCTAGACGACATTTTTTTGAAATAATTAGAATAAAACCATTTGGAGAAAACAGTAAACATAATTCAACTGAATTAACACCGAAAAGGTTCAGCACGAATGAAAAACTGGAAATGGTTTCTTACATTGCGAGGTGAAGTGTTTAAAACGCCATATAATGAGTATTATTAGTATTTATTATATGATTCCATGCAGTGGAAATAACAGTAGATGTACCTTTCCGCAAGATGTCAGGCAGCAAGTGTCTGCATTTTTTGTGACATACCAGCAGTGTACGTGAAACAGCGTACTTATTTTTTGGGGAAAAATAAAATGTCCTGGGAGAATATAAAAATAAAATCAACAAATCCACAGCAATTTGATACAACAGAACAGTAGCATGTTCACGTGAGTAATGTAATACTATGGAACGAACATTGCAGAACCGTTTTCGTTTTCCAAACACATGTAATGACTTGGCTGTTTTATTCCCCACCATGTCTTTTGTTGGACTTGACTCAACATGTGCTAAACTTTTGTCTATGTGAAGCACGGTGTGACAGTTTGTTTATTTAGAGTGCCTTTGTTGTATTTACTCGGTCAAATAGTATTCATTGTGAACGTGTTATGGAGGAACTATTATGAGCTATACCATTTATGTATTATATATATAGTTATACATTGTTATTTTATTATTTGTTTAGATGTATATGAGAATACAAACTCAGTCATAGGCAACTCGTTTTTAAGTAGAAATATTTGTATTTAGAATGCCTTAGTCTATTATTCGAAATGTTATACCTATCGCTTCTTTCAATCAATTGACCAAACAATTAAATTAAACATGAGTGTGTGTATACAATGTTACATGATTTAGGACAAGTTAGATGCCTTAACGTTTTAATAAAAACTTATTTTACACGCATGTCTCTCTCAAATCACTGATATATCAATAAATTATAAATATATGATGTGTTTATAATATATACATATATACATGTACTAATTTGATAATGGCATACTTGTGACGTGTACCGTGCGTGTACTATGCATTATTAAGTCAACACGTGTTTCCTTCGTGTCTATTTATAAATACCAGGTACACTGACTTCAAAGTTGAGTAAAATTTATATTTCAAGTGATATATGAAGGAATTTAATATTTGTAGATGTAAAGTTTTAATAATGTTGTCCTTGTTTGCAATATTTGAACGTGACCAACAATATATGACAACTGAAACGATCGCGATGGTTACTCTGCAGGTCTGTAATATCCTTACACGTTAAGTCATCGTAGAGTTTTCGTTTAATGTAAATCCACACATTGTATTGCTTTTTACTGATCAATATCATATACAAGTGTTTATATCAATTTATGACCATATGAACTCAAATGAAGATTCCAGAAATCTACATAGTGGTAATAAATTTTGACATGAGTAACACCGTTTTATTCAAGTCCAACGACTGTAACCTGTCTATATTTGATATTTTCGAACAACTTCATATTGCAACTAGAAACTTTCGTTGTCTATATCGATTCGCATAATATGTACACAGTAATGCTGTAAGATGAGTTATAATGCACATGTAACAGTGGAGATTAAAAGTTCTGCATATGAGGACTTTCCGTATATTTGCAGCCAATTGTCATTTGAAAAGTATTAAGATTTTGAAAGAAATTCACCGTTCTGTTAAGGTTAATTGATTGAACAGAGCGATATGCAAATCATTTAAAAATAGCCAAAAACAAAGAGATGTTAACATTAACAATACAGATTAAACATGCAAAACTGTTTCCATCTAATGCCCGGGACCTCGTCACAAGTACATTACTATATAAATACTGGACTTACAAAGAAACGTATAATGGGAATTTCCTCTATATATTATACGTAATGCATGCTGCTGTTAAGCGAATGGTACATTTGGTATATTTCGGAAAGAATACTAAACCTACACACAATTCACAATTTTAAGTTGTAAAATGTGTACATTAAATACAGTAATTAAATGGTTAAATGTTCAAAGCAGAACGTCAGCATGTATGCATTTCGTGTATCAATATGCACTGCGTTTAACATTATACTACAGTGCCTTTGATGTCCTTCCTAAAACTAACAGTAGCCCTTTTTCACAAAACCCCTTGATATTTCTCTGGACTATTAGAATTAAGTGTGTATTATATGTGTTTGTGTGACTATGCGTTTCACTTTTCTTTCAGTATAGTATGCACATATAAGTAATAATAGTACAGTATAGTAATATCACCTATTGGTGATATGTAAATCAGTACATTGAAGTATAGTCCAGAACAGAGAATATACAAGGGTATACTATTGGATCAAACTCATGTCTTGCCTTATATATGTTAGCGAATACTCATTTAAATTATTCATCAAGATAGCTATATATCATTTTTTAGATGTCAATGCCAAGAAGTAATATCAAGAAACGTAATTTGAAAAATGTTCACTGTTAGATAACGTTTCTCTTTAAACAGGGCATATTAAATGCGAAATATTTTAACACTTATACAAATGTAGTACGTTGCAATTTGAGGAGATTTGGACTTGCGTTTACTGTACCATTTATGATGTTAAAGTTAACAATTCTGTGTATACATTTTCTGTACCACTTTGTATGTTGTACGTTGTGCCTAACTGATGTATATGTAATATGAATAGCATAATTTTTCGAGTATATGCGATTTATACTGCTAATCGAGGGCCGCATCATAAGCAAGAACAAAGGAAAACCATTAGAGCTATGGTACAAAAACATATTGTCTGAGCCTAAACCGTGTTATACATGCCGGTATATTTCAGCCATGCTATAAATGACAGATTCGGCAGTTATACCATGGTCTACACAATTTTACACGCGCGTAGTTGTAATGTTTACACACAACCTGTCAATCAAAATGTCAATTACCGGCATTAAATGGCTATGATAATCGTATGCGATTTATACTACACTCTCGGCACTGCGGCCTTCGAGAAGCAGTATCAATCGCATATACTCGAAAAATTATGCTATACATATTACTTAATGCTTGTATTGTCATACATGTAGCTTAAGGTGTTGCCAAAGTCATATTGAAAGTGAAAATGTGTAAAGTAAACAAGTGCTATTCTCAGTTATTATGGGGTCTAATCTATTAAAATTTCACCTAAAGACTCATCATGATTGACACAATAAGTTGGCATTGAATTTTTGTGAAATAACCAGTTTTAAGTATGATGTGCAAAAAGTAAGTTTTTATCCTAAAAAATCATGTTCTCATTCAAACATGTACTTTAGACCTTAAAACTTTGTCAAAAGATAGTTCCTCTATGATATGAGGTAGAAGGTGTTTTAGAATTATTTTTTTTTACATGAGAAAGAAATTATAGGCAAAAAAGACTTTACTTCCTGGTTTATTGGCCTAAAATTCACAGAATATAGAGGTTTGTAGAGATTCAACTGCAGAGATTCTACAATGAATTGTTGCTTGTTGTTTTGCATAGTGGTAAACCGAATATTTATCTAGGTAGAAGGTGTTTTAGTTTTTTTAAACATGCCTTAGTTATGATTGAATTGTGATTTAAATCTTTGTTTACATGTTTACCTGATAGCTTCCGGTTATATACTTTTGACTGTGTCCAAAGATAGTGTATTGATTTTGGTTTTATAACATATTGATTGGATCCTTTAGACATATACTTCAAACTTGATAGAATAGACTTTGAAAAATATTATGCTTTTATTAGAAAATTTGGCTACTTTCACTTTCAACACAATTACAGGTAGGTATTACAGTACAGGTAAAACTAATCACTTTGACATCACCTTAAGTTTCAGTCTGCCTATTAAAAAAAACATAATATGAAAACGTGTTCGCCCGCATCGACCATATTACAAGAAGTTTCAACTATTCAATTTTTAAGGAATACATGTGAAATACAAAAGAAGGAAATATAAGACTAGTATTTCAATTGGAATTTTTGGAAAGAACACACGATCGACACGTGAATTGCTACAAAACAATACTTGTATTACACGTTCCAATTACAAATATGTCTTCAGAATATAGCTATGCTACCGTAACAACATATTGACGCTAATTGTTAGTAAGTAATTATTGTACATTCATTTTAGTTTTACTTTCATTAAGTCTAATATCATGACGTGGTCCCGCCTTAATTCCATTAAGCGATGGGAAAGCTTATGTTATCAGGATTTTATTACGGATATTTCGACAATAAAACACGTTTAAAAACATTTCTACTGAAAAAAATGTGATAACCTCTTTAAAATTACCTATTAAATGTTTTAATTTTACAATATGCAAACTTTTTAAGCAGACATTAAGCTTTTATTTCATATCCCAGCCAACCCCGTTTTCGCTTGTTGAAGAAGGGGTTGGATGGGGCATGAAAGTTAATACTCGGACCACGTAATGTGAATGGACGAAAGTAAGTGTTGCAAAACTCCATTGTGCGCAACATCCGTAGATCTTACGGCCCTTAAGGCACTTTCTTGTAAAATGAATGGGTTTGTCGCAGAACATCGTTTCTATAAATACATTCGGACGATTTATAACTTTGTATATCATACGAGTGACCCATCACGCTAAAAAGTCGGATATGTAGGTGTTGGGTATTGTGTATGCATTGAGACGATGTTTATCTTTGTAACAGTGGTACTGATATACATCTATATCTAAAACTAAATATATTTGAAACATCCCGCTAAAGGAGACAGGTTGCATGTTAAACACGCACAGCTCGTAAACAGCCACATATACATAACTGATGCTATGCATCAATCTGATTGCATCAAACACCATAACGCTCATATAATTAACACGATCATTTGTAAACGCTCCTATTTCAAAATTGAGCGTGAACATATTCAGAGACATGTGTGTGCTTATTAGCCCTAAGATCCTTTAAATCTGAAAAATAAGTTATTCATATTTTACCTAATAAGCATAAATACGCATGAAATTACATACACGTAACGGTATAATCATACATTTTTAAACATATCTATTTAATTTCGTTTGCATTTTTTTTAACTTTTAAACAAAAATATAACATATAAAGAAATACAATTTACAAACACGGCTTGGCTTTTCGCAAAATATATCGCAATGTTCGCATATTGGATCGAACGTTTCTAATTGTATAATGTATATTTTGATTGGCAGATTGCGGTATTTCAATGAAATTACATAAAACTATGTTTACACATGGTATATGTGGATAAAAGCCCCGTTTCCTCTCCAAGTTAACAGCTACTTAACACGTGCTTTACATGCAACTTGTCCCTTTGCGCGTTATGGACTACTTAGAATGTATTTCTCTATTTGAGTGAACATAATGTATATAGAATTTAATACGTCTAGATAGTTGCGCGCCATATAGCCACTAGTTTTATCATAACTGTAGTATATAGCACATAACTGAGAAAAGCAGGATGTACACATTGTTTCTGAAGGCAGTGAATGCTCATCAGTTTTTTTTATTTAGGATGCTACAATGTATACACAACGATTGTTGTATGGCGTATATGGCGGTAAATAGTGTTGCCCTTGTCCGTCCTAACACACATACGTCCCACTGTCTTGTCTAGAATACTCCTCCTGCAGTTCTCAACCTATCTTGGCGATACTAACATGTGGTAGGAAGTGTCAGTATGAAGTACAGTTGCGCTGTTCCGGTCCACTTTCGGCGGAGTTTTGACCATAGTTCAGCTGATAGCTTGTAAGGGGTTGGATGAGACATTCGCAACAGATATATTTCTCGTTTTTGTTTCTTAAAAATAAACGTATTGTAGAAATGCTATATGAATCAGTTACTATTTTCTGCTATTGTATGGAAATGTAAACTCAGGAAACGGAATTTAGTATTAGCTCTACATGATACTTCACTTCAACTTTAACAAACCTTATTAATACACTGTCAAGTTCAACATTGTAGACACTATTTAATAAAATGGCGTTTGGTAAAGTAAACACTCTATCATGTTGAGCTGATTGTTCATTTATTTTATTTGTTGAATTATTGCAAACACTGGAACATATAAGGATAAATGTCCATACATGTTAGAAATAAAAATATGCTACCATGTTTACTCTGAAATTTGAAGACATGCATTTTTCCAAAAACATTAGACACATTGTAGAACGTTATTATATGAATTATGATCACTATATATTGTATATTTCATTTGCTTATAGCTTATTGTGATAAATTGCTAGGGTGTACACATTGTAGAAAGTTTAACGTTATACCTGTAGCATGGTTGAGTTCATGCTTTTTTTTATTTGGTATAGACGTGAATCTTTAGTCTGTATGATATATAGTTTGTTCATTTCAACATGAATGCATGCCAGTTCAACACTTTATACACTATGCAAAAGGGCGTTTTTTAAAGTCAGGAAATTATCGTGCTGAACGGATAATAAATGGTGAATGCTCGAATATTCGGACATGTTAGAAATAACAGGATGCTACGATGTATACTCTGAGAAAGTCAGACAAGTTGTGTTTTCTTTTTCTGAAAAAGCTGACCCAATGTAGAAACAATACTATATGATTGAATTATGTTCACTATGTATTACATATTTAATTTAATTATTACTCATTTTTTATATACTGCGTGTGCGGACACATTGTAGAAAGTTTAATAGTATCATACAATTGAGTTAATGATTAATTTTCTACTATTGTTTGGAAGTGTAAACTACAAATTAGTATCTCTACATGACAAGAAACAGACTGATTAATACGTTGTTAAGTTCAACATTGTATACACTATTTAAAACGGCATCGTTTATAGAATCGAAAAAGTATCATTATGATATATACTCAGTACATTTAAAAACGATTTTCAGTCCACTATTTGTTTTGTTCAAATCGAGATTGTATTTTATGTCGGTCACAAGTCTCTTTGTCACAAAGGTTAACATATAGCGATAAACAGTTGCATACGATGTGCGCTATTTCCTTCAGTCAATACACATTTTGCACGAGGACTTCAATTCCAGTCTAAAAATTGAAATAATATCAAGTGTTGCGTTTTCAAATATACTGAGTGTATAGTCGATAATAAATTTAGAT